>JAULJZ010059053.1:0-13625 GCA_032270985.1 Heliamphora pulchella
TGTTTGGCTAATTTGTTTATTTGCTTATTTACTTATTTGGCTACCCAAACGAGTTTATTTGCTTATTTGTTTATTTGTTTATTTGCTTATTTGCTTATTTGACTATTTAAACGAGTTTATTTGGTTTATAAGCCAGTTTATTTGTTTATTTGGTTATCCAAACGAATTTATTTGCTTATTTGTCCACCCAAACGAGCTTATTTGTTTTTAATTTATTTGGTTATCCAAACGATGTAACTTATTTTTTGACTTATAAGTTGATAAACAAATAAACAATTTTGCCCAAACGTGACCATTATTTATACGACAAATTGACTTGATTCAAATGCTAATAAATATATAAACAAAATGTAGTTTGTCTTAAAACATGAATAGTAATACTATTTGCACCAACAATCTTACTAAAAATAAATAAAAATACTGTTTATTATATTTTTACACACTTCAATAGATTTCAAAAAATTGTTCGATTTATTTTTTCTTAAACAGTGATTTTTAATGTATTTTTAGGGCCCGATTGACAATTAGTTTAAAAATTAATTTTTTTTTATTTTTTTTGTTCAATTTTAGTCAAAAAGCTAAATTAGATTTAAAATATGTTATTTGGTAATTTAAATTTTAAGTTAATTTTTTTTGAAATTTATTGTTTAGAAAAAAAAAACTATTTTTTTGGTTCAAAATAGACAATTTTATATTTTTATATATTTGATATTAACAATTATATATAATTGATAGTGATAGAAAATAAGTTATGAATAAAAAATAATATTACACTTTAAAAATGTGCGAGTTTGAATAGAATATTCGGAGAGATTGTGTTTTGGTATTCGTTTGGCAAACAGGTTTAAAGTTGACTTTTTGAGTTTTTTAGCTTTTTGGTTTAAAACCTCAAAAGCTTAAAAATTTTATTTTTCAACCTCCAGCTTTTATTCTATTGACCTTTTGTTTTTTCTAATAATAATTTTCAATTTTACCTTTTGGGTTTTTGATTTTTTGGCTTTTTTGTTTAGCAAAATCTCATTTAGACTGAAAAAAAATATTAAAATTTCATATTCCGTTTATTTGGCTTTTTAAGTGGCTTAAAAGTCACTAGTTTTCTAACCAAACGAACTTTTAATTTTTTAGTTTAAAGTGGCTTAAAGCTAAAAATTCGGCTTAAAGTTAAGTTATCAAATGAATACTTTTAACTTTTTGGTATTTTAATTTTTTATTTTTTTATCAAACGAACAATCTTAACTTTTTGATATTTTTAACCAGAAAAAAACTATAAAAAAAAATCCAAAATTGCCAATGAGAGCCTCAGCGCACTTGTTTGTCCAACTGAACTTATCCAAATACAAACGTTCGTTTTTGCGCTGAAAAAAAATAATGATCTGCGGTTCAACGTGGCTGTGGCGGTGTATGGGCAAGCCCGGAAAAAATGAGTTTTTTTTATATATATATTTATTCGCTTTATTTTTCTTTTTGAATTGGAAAAATAATTTTATTTTATTTTATTTTATTTTATGTAGCATATGCTTGGATCCACTAAAAAACAGTTTTCTTTTAAAAAAAACTTTGAAATTACAGTATTTGACATTTTAAAGAAATTTATTATTTTTTTATTTTTTCCTAAAATAAGCCTATACGCATCTCAATTATACTAATTTTTCTGTTGACTATAATGTATTTAATTAAAAAGCCAATTTTACTCCTAATATTTTAAAAAAAAACTGTTATAACATCTCAAATGTTACAACTTAAGCCCTAATTGAAAACTTTGACTTTTTGGCTAAAAAATGTAAAAAAGCCAAGATTAACTGTTTAGCAACCAAAAAAAAAGAAACTAAAAAGTCAAAAGCTAAAAAGTCAAATTAAAATACAATAATACATCTTTTTTTGTAACTCATTTACTACAATTACCAATTACATATAATAGTTAATATTAAATATATAGAAAAGTGAAATTATCAATTTTGAACAAAAAAATAAAAAAACTAACTTTTGACTTAAATAACAAACTTTAATAAAGTTAAATTAAAAGTAAATTACCAAACAACTAACTTTGAATCTAATTTAACTTTATGAATAAAAACATAAAAAAACAAAAAAATTAGAGATGCCAAACGCCCCCCATGACTAATTATTTTGGTTTTTTTACTAGCGACTTTAATACCACAAAAAAATTATCCCAAATTAAAAAAATGATTAAATCTTTTAAACATTTTAAACAGAGACTTAATAAATATTTTAGAGATGCCAATAATTTAGCTTAAATAAGTTAGAGATTATTTTTTTTAAAAAAATTATTTTTAGAATATAACAAACGGGGGGAAGTTTTGGGAAACTTATTTCATTTCTCCTCTCTCTCTCTCTCTCTTGTTTTGCTTGCTTTGATTGGGAAAGTTAATTTTTTAGAATAAAAATTAACTAAATTAATAGAGTAATAATAATAAAAAGTTATAGATAATATAACTAAATTAAATCTTTGTCTTAATTAATTGGCGTCATAAATTTTTTTGTCATTTTATTCCGTTAAGAGTGTAATTTTAATATGGTATCTCATGTCAATTTAGGTCTACCTCTTCCTTAGTGTTTTTATTACTTACAATCTTGTTGTTTTTTTTAATTATTATAATATAATAAATAAAAAATAATAGTTAAAAAATTAGTAAAATTAAAAAAACAAAATATAAAAATAAGAAATAAATATGATTTTTTATATTTTAGACTTATTATATTTTAATTATATTTTAAAATATTTATTTTATATAATTGAGAGTGGAACGAAAAAAGAAGATATCATCCCCGTCATATTATCTGGGTGGAGAAAACAGGTACATCACGTGGCGAGATTATGTGGAAGCGAGAAAAAAATAATTTATGTAGACAATTAACGATGTTTAATTAATTTAATTTTTTATTTAAATAATTTATTAATTAACAATAATAAAATAAATAACTCGTATTATAGAGACAAATAAAATATAGGTATATACATATATACACGTGCAGTGTCGGTCAAGTCATTTTTTTCCATTTCTGCTTCTTTGATTTTTTTAATCCACTTTTTGTTTAATTAATCATTGCTTACTTGTTTATTTTATTTTATTTATTTTTTATTATTTAGTAAAATTTTTATATTTTTTATTTTTTTCATCGAGTTGAAAAATAAATTTTTTGATTAACATATAAAAAATCAAAACAGATAAAAAGATTTATTTTTCTAGAAAATTAAAATAATTTATTTGGAAAAAATAAAAAATATTCCTAAAATATTTAGCATATTTTCAATTTACTAATAATATAATTAATTTTATCGACTGTATTATAATTATTTTGTTTACAAAATAAATTATCAAAATATATATTAAATAAAAAATAGTTAATTAACTTTTTAAAATGCCAAATAATCCAAAAAAACTAAGTTTAAAAAGCCCAAACAGGGCCTTTGCCCCAGCAGCCCCAAATGGGCCAAATCAAACGAACACGCCTCTGTCCACCCTCCCTCCCGCTTTCGCTCTCCCCTTCAGGAAATCAGGAGAGAGAAAGTCATTTTATTTGCATCTGAAAGAAATGATTCAGTTAGAGCCATTTTTAGGCTGTAAATAGTTTTTATTTTAATAATTTGAATTATTTATTTTATTAATTTTAATATTTTAAAAACTTATATAAAAAATTAAATTTTGTTAAATGTCATTAACTATTTAATTAAATCATATTTGAACTAAAAATAAACAATAAAATTTAATACCGTTCAATTTTTAACAAAAATATAATTTATCCAAACACAAAACTAAATTTAATCACTATAATTTTTTATAATTATTGTAAACTATCCAAAAAAATAAATAAATAGCTCATATAATTAAAATGAGCCAATTTTAAATTCAAAATTATTATTTTGAGTGTATAAATTATTTATAAAAAATTAAATTAATAAAATATCATTAAATATATAAACAAATCATATTTTGACTTAAAGTCATAATATAATAATATTTGTTCTAACTCCGTTAATTTTTTAAAACAAATATAACTTATCCAAATACTTAAAAAGTAATAAGTTAAAAACTTTTGACGTAAAATCTTTTTAAGAAAAAAGACAAAAAAGACAAAAAGCTTCAAGTTATAAGAAAGTTGTTATAATTTTTTTTACATAATTTTATATTTAATATAAATTTTGTTTGATAAATTTCAACGAGTAAATTTTACAAATATATGTTTTATAAAAAATATATGTATAGCACAAGTTATGATATTTTTTAAAAATATAAAAAATTATTTTAAGTTAGTAAGAAAAAACCGAAAAAAAAATCAGATTAAGGTTGGCAAGAAGCATAAAAACTAACTTTTTTTTAAATTTTTTTTACATTTTTAGCTAAAAAATTAAATTGGATTTAAAGTAAGTTATTTGTTAACTTAGTTTTTAAGTTAGTTTTTTTGAGTTGATTATTTGGATAAAAGCTTTTTTTTTTTGCATTTTATTTAAAATGGACAATTTTACCTTTCTATATATTTGATATTAACAATTATGTGTAATTGATAATAGTAGTAAATAAGTTATGAATGATGAGTATTATTGTATTTTAAAAATGATGAGAGTTTGAATAAAATATTATGATAATTTGTCTTTTGATTTGATATTTTTATTTTTTTGCCAAACAAGTAACTTTAATTTTTTAGAGTTTTTAGTCAAAAAGTTAAAAAATTAAAGTTGACAATCAAGGCCTAAAATACATGACTTAAATTTTATTTTGACTTTAATAGAAAAAATAATAAATCCAACTTAAAACGAGTTGCCAAACAAAACCTAAATTTTTTTCAATAATTTTAAGAAATTATTTCTGCTGCTTTGGTTTTTCTAATCCACTTTTGATTATTTATGATGTCTAAACAATTTTCAATAATTTTTGGAAATTTATTTTTCTAAAATAATTAAAACAATTTATTTTTAAAAAATTATTTAGAATATTTTTATATCTTTATTAAAATATTAAATCATTCTTATAATATTTAGCACTTTTTCAGTTTTTTGTACATTTTTTAGAATATTATTTATTTATTTTAATACTGAGTGTGTTAAAGTTATTTCGTTTAAAAAATAAATTGTTTGAGATATAAATAAATTCTTTCTTGAATAAATATAAAAAGATTCTAAATAACTTTTTAAAATGTCAAATAATTTAAGTAACTTAAAAACTAACTTTTAAACAACAAAACTAATTTTAAAAAACAAACAAACAGGGCCTTAGTCCCAGCATCCCCAAATGAGAGGAGTTATTCAACTGAGTAAAAAATGTCATGTCAACATACTCCCATGTTATGCTTAACTAATACAAACACATTTATTTATTTATAAATTTCGATAGTTATTCTATACTAAGAATCAAATATTATTACATATCAATATTATTTTACAGTAAATAAATATATAATACATACGTGTTAATTGAGCACACCAGGAATGATAATGGGGGCAAAGCCAGGCCAATGACGATGTTTTTCATCCTTTCATTCTTCCTTATTTAATTAGAACAAAAACAGTGAAAAAATTAAGAAAACAGTAGGAAATGGGACGTGGCAAGAATATTTGGAGAAAAGTTTCTAAAATTTAAAAGAGTGATATTAATAATAGTTATAGATAATGTAATAAATAAAAAAATAATAGTTGATGAAATAATAAAATTAAAAATACAAAATATAAAATCTAGAAAAAAAGAGATAAATATAAAGTTTCAATATTTCAAATTTATTTTATTTTTAAAAATAAATTTTAGACATATATTTATATTTAAAAAATTATTTATTTTATATAATTAAAAAATTAGGGGAGAGACATAGAGAAATGGGGGTAGAAAAACACAAAAATTATTTTTATTTCCTTTGCTATTAGAAGCCAAAAAAAAGCTCGTACGTAACAAAATGGAATGCTCAATGGTGGAATATATGGGGAAAAACCGTCATCTTTAGAATATATCGTATTGGCATATTAACGTGATGTTTTTGCTCTTAGAATAATTTATCCCCAAAATAAAAAATAACACGTTTTAGATTTTTTTTGTTTTTATTATCAAAATATTAAAATAATCTGAAAAATATTTAGCATATTTTTCATATTTTTTTAATTTTTTTATAATATAGTTGGGTTTTTCTTTGAATGATATTTAAATAATTTTTTAAATTGCCAAATAATCCAAATTACTTCGAAACAAAAAAAAAAGAAGCGACTAATTAAAAAAAAAAAGAGAGGCCCAAACAGGGCCTTATCCCCAGCTGCCCCAAATGGGCCAAAATAGAAAAAAAAAAAACCTCTGTCCACCCTGGCACCTCCCTGAAGAGAGAGAGAGAAAGAGAGAGAGAGAGAGAGTCATCTCCTTTATCACTTCATTATCTTTCAATCGACTTCTACAATTCAAACCTTCATCTCTGCACATCAAATTTCCCCAAACCCCTCCATCTTCATCATCTTCTTCCTTCTTTTCTCTTCTCTCTCTCAAATTCATCTACAATTTCTCCTATAAATATCGATTACAGAAGAAAAAATTGGCGGCGGCCATGGGATTTGATAAAGAAGCAAGCACATCCTCCCATGTCCTCAACGTCCCTCCTCTTCCCCGGGACGACACCCCTCTCCTCACCAAATCCCGACCTCTCTCCAGCAAATTCAAGACCTTCGCCAACGTCTTCATCGCCATAGTGGGCGCCGGCGTCCTCGGCCTCCCCTACACCTTCATGCGCACCGGCTGGGCCATGGGAATCCTCATCCTCTCCGCCGTCGCCTTCCTCACCTTCCACTGCATGATGCTCCTCGTTCACACCCGCCGCCGCCTCGACTCCCTCCACGGCTTCTCCAAGATCGCCTCCTTCGGCGACCTCGGCTTCGCAGTCTGCGGCCCGATCGGCCGGCTGGTCGTCGACGTCATGATCGTCCTCTCCCAAGCCGGGTTCTGCGTCAGCTACCTCATCTTCGTCGCCAACACCTTATCCTATCTCTTCAACTATTCCTCAACAAATCCCAACCCCAAATTCCTGGGTTTTTCTTTCAAATCACTCTACATCTGGCTTGGCTTTCCCTTCCAATTGGGGTTAAATTCGATTCCCACGTTGACCCATTTGGCTCCTCTCAGCATTTTCGCCGACGTGGTAGATCTGGGAGCGATGGGCGTCGTGATAGTCGAAGACATAGCCATTTTCTTGAAACAGAGGCCCGTTTTACAGGCTTTTGGGGATTGGTCTGTGTTCTTATACGGCCTCGGCGTGGCCGTGTACGCATTTGAAGGCGTCGGAATGGTTTTGCCGCTGGAATCCGAGACCAAAGACAAGCACAAATTCGGCAAAATCCTCTGCCTCTCCATGACTTTCATTTCTTTGATGTACGCAGGTTTTGGGCTTCTGGGCTACTTCGCTTTTGGGGAAGACACAAAAGACATAATCACCACAAATCTAGGGCAGGGATTGGTGAGCGCCTTGGTCCAGTTGGGTTTGTGCGTGAATCTTTTCTTCACCTTCCCGCTGATGATGAACCCAGTTTATGAGGTGGTGGAGAGGAGGTTCTGCGAAGCCAGGTACTGTCTGTGGCTGAGATGGGTGGTGGTTTTGGGGGTGAGTTTGGTTGCGCTTTCGGTGCCAAACTTTGCAGATTTCTTGTCGCTGGTGGGGAGCAGCGTGTGCATTGCGTTGGGTTTTGTGTTGCCTGCTCTGTTTCATTTGATGGTGCACAAAGGGGAGTTGGGGTGGGGAGGGATGGCCATGGATGGGGCAATAGTTGGTTTAGGTTTAATTCTAGCAATCTCTGGAACTTGGTCTTCCCTGTTCGAGATTCTTGGAACCAAGGCATGATCTGTTATTCCATAATAATGAATCTTGTTATTATTCCACATCAGGGTTCAATTTGTAATGTATGCCTATGGTGTTTTCTGTTTTTAATTTTAAGAAAATTTCTGAACAGGGGATTGATTGTTTGATTTTCCTTTGATGTCTCAAAAGAACAAACGATTATTTAATCTATTAGTAAGTATATATACGGTGCATAGAATAATGCACGTTATATAGAATTAGTGGAATCGATAGAGTATTTTTTGTAATAATTTATATATATGCGGTCAAACATCCATTGTAGTCGATTTATTTTCTTGGCTTTTAGATACGTTTGCAGATGGACCATCTTGCTTTCGTTCAATGGGATTGGCTGAATTCATGTAAAGAAGAAAGAAGATGCCCTTGGCAGAGCTATAGGCATAGAATTTTCTTTGATTCTGGCATTCCCCCTGCAGCAGCTAATTCATAATTTTACAAGTGGTGTAATTTGAAAATTTGACTTGTATAAATAATTATTATGTACATTTATTATAGACTTTGTGAGCCTTTATTTGAATGGGGGATTAAGAGAGAAAGTGATTAGTTATGTTATGTTTAGTTATATTTAGAGAGAGTGATTAGTTTTGTTTTGTCAAGTTTAGTTATAATTATGTCATTTTAAGTGGGAAAGAGAAAGACATGAAGGGGTATGGAGGTTTTATGAGATCTTTTTCTTTCAAAATTGGCAAGAAATAGATCATGGAGTGTTGCAGTGTGTAATTTGGGCTAAGCCTAACTCGGTCGTGGCTTGGGTGGATTGAACTCGGCCTTGACCCAGTGGGCTCGCACCAAAATTTTGAATCGGTTTAGGCCCTAGAGGTATAGGGCTCAGCCCCGAACCTTGGGCCGGCCAGCGACGAACCAAACCGGCCAGAAACTGCAAGTATTTCACAAGCTATTGTAAACAATATTGACCACGACACCTCCTGTTGTTTTCAATACTCTAAAATATCAAAATCATCTCCATCTATATTTTCTACTGCATCAAAATAACGTTGTAGTTCTGTTATAGAACTCTCATGAATCTCAGAAAGTCTTTTAGTTTTTATTATAGGCCAATCATCCATACGATTTCGAGATGAAATTTTGATTGAGAGTTGTGTTGATTGAGATATTATATGAGTTTTATATTCATTATGTAATTTTTTAAGTGTTTCATTTATTGGTTCAAGTAGATTTGTATTATTATAAATATTTTTTAAAAAATATTATAAACTAATATTTTTACTTATAGGATCTAGTATTGAACCTATTCCAAAAATATGTATTATTTCATTATAATATTTTTTAAATTTATCTTTCATACTAAATATCACGTGAAAATAATTTTTATTGATTAAAAATTCATCAAATATTGTTGTTATTTTTTTAATTGCAGTAAAATTAATAAAGTAGGAGTGCAAATATAAAAAAAATAATTTTGTTAATTGATCAAAAATTTTATAATTTTTTTGTATACATTTATATTTTTCCAACCATTAGCCATAGGCGTAGTAAAATGAGTTACAATATTAATTTCAAAAAATAAATTAATTATTTTTTTAATTTTATTGTTATTAGTAACATATTATATGTCGCATTCCACATAATTTCTATATCTTGTTGTAATTTTTTAAATTTTATATTTTCTTCATTACATATTTTTCTATAAATATCAACTTTTTTTGTACTACTATTTATGTATTTTACTGCTAGCTAACTCAATCAACAGATTTATTGTGATATTTAAGCCCTTATTTAACAATTAAATTTAAAATATGTGTAGAACAACGAATATAAAATAAAGAACCAGATAATAGAAGCTCTAAATTACGTTTTAGCTAATTAACACATTCATTATTATAAGAAATATTATTTAAAATAATAAAAAATAATTTTGATGCAATGCCCTATGAACATATTTCTTGTCTAATATTTATACATAAAGTATGACTGGTATAACAAAAATCTATTGGTTTAAATGAATTTTTTTTACAAAAATTTAAATAATTATCTATAAAATGTGCTGTAATATATTAATATTCTACAACATTTATAACAGTCCATAAATTAGAAGTTAAACAAATTTTACTTTTAAAATTTTTAAGTAAATCTGTCAACTCGATTTTGTTTTCTTTAAATCTTTGTAAAACTCTGTTTCTAGTAATATTTCTAAAAAAACGTTAAAAATTGAGTCGAAAATATCATTTGTACCATATATTCAAATACCGGTTATTCACTAATTGAAAATGGTTGTTCCTGTTCTATTATATAATCAACAACATAATTTTGTGCACGTGTAGAATTATAAAAATATTAGCAATATTACCAGTTAGACTCCTAAGAGGTGCATTTTTTAGGTAAATATCCGAATATCTATGTAAGTAACTAGTGCTATCTGATGTGTTACTTGAAAGGAGTTTATTATAAATTTAACATTTGACTTTCATAGTTTTTTTTTGGGTAATTATGACTTTAATAGTTACGATGCCATTATAATTTTTTTAAAAAATTTTTTCAAAAAAATCCCATACGATCGAAACCTTTTTATTAGATGTAGCTATAGATGCGGCAGCAGACAATGAACTAGTGTGTGGATTAGGAGCAAGAGTAGAAAGAGTGAGATTAGAATCACTTGGTAAAAATATAAAAATATCTTCTTTCTCATCAATATAAAATATATGTGAATCCATAAATAAAACAAAAAATTATAATTTTAAAATCGAAATAAAATTAAAATTAAGCTATGAAAAAAGTATAAAGTTAATATTTTTTAAATAATAAAAGTAACACTTTTTTAAAAAAATAAATTAGAATTAAGAAAAATATAGCGAAATAAATTAAATACTATAAAATAAATTACAGAAAATAAAGCAAACTGAATTAAGAAACTTTAATATTTAATCTTGATCTCAATCGATAAGAACTTTTAATCTTCATCTACACTCCTTGATTCGCTAACAGTTGCACTTTTCATTGAATAACCGAATATCTCCGATTAATTAGAGAGTAGAGATTAGAGAGTTTTTTGAGTGATTTTTTTTCAAATGGGGAGTGCCCCTATTTATAGAAAAATACAACTAAGTTTTTTTAATAAAAAAATAGCCGTTAAGCTAGGCTCGGGCTAGGCTAGCCCCAACAACTAGTTAATCTCGGCCCTCGGTTTGAAATCAAAAAGAACTTAGCCGTTGGTGTGGATAATTGACCGTTTGGGGGGCGGGCTTGGGCCGGCCGGACCTAGGCTAGCCTAACGGTTATTCAATCTTATCCCTCAATTGTAAACAATTTAAAGCATGGCCGTCGGATTCGAAATTCTAGCCATTGGGCTTGGGCCGACCCAACCCGACCCACGAGCCAACAAACCGGTTGGGAATTTTTGGGCCAAAATGGGCAGGTTTCAAGCCACGGTCTGGCCCGAACCACAGGCTCAGGGGGAAGGCCCAGGCCCGAAATTGGGGGTTACGGACTCGGGCCGGGTCTGTACAGTGCCAAGCCTCAGGCAGGCCTCGGGCAACCCACGGGCCTTGGGCCTTTTTACATCCCTAATCATGTGTAAAACTTCTCTTTCTATTTAGGCATTGCATACCGAGTCTACAGTTTATGCTGGACATGTTCCTCCAAAGAAAATTGTTGCGGTTGTACGTCTTGCATCCTTTAATTTTGCAAGTGCTTCTAGGAACTTGAATCAAAAGTACATTTTGATTTCCAAAGAAAATTTAGAGATGGGCATACAAATCAAATTCAGATCTGATTACAAGAGTGTCAACGATATTTGTCATATTTATTCTGGATATATAAAGTCTTCATCCCATAAAGGGTTTTAGGGTTTATATATATTTCCCTTGGATGCAAGTTCCCTGATTTATTTCAAAAGGCTGGTGCCTATGCCTTGTCATTGTCTCTTGTAAGTTATTTACTGAAGTTCTTTATAAACATTAGGCATCAGAATTTCATATAAAAACTTCTGTTTAAACTTTTCATCTAATTTTACGTATGTTTATGCATTGCCATAAGATTTGTTTTCTTGTACTGGTAGTTGTTGTTGAAATTTAGACAGAGCCTGTATTATATTGCGTCATTTACTTTGATTACAGATTAATCTTGTGGATAGTTATACCGTTGAATTATCCGAAAAATAAAGAGGACTCTGTACAATATTTTCAAATTTTTGATGGCTAACAGTTTTTTAATTCGCACAACAACTTAAAACAACTTATGTAATGCTTCCATTTTCTCAAGCAAATATCCAAAATTTTAAACTACAATGTGGCGAGTTCATGAATAAAGTAATGTTTTTATAAATAAAAAAATTAAAATAACAATACTACAAACTCAAAAAATATTCTCAAAAATTTACTCAGAATTCAAAATCAGTGATTTAAATTTGTTTGCAATACGGTCCACAGAACACACATCTAAATTTGTTTGAATCTTTCATTTTGAATTTGAGATAATTTTTTAAGATTTTTTTCGAAAACCTTAAAATTACCGAAATTGAAAACATGGAGCATTAACTGCTGTGGATGTAATACTATCCAATGGTGCCTTAATTTAGGTTTGCACTTAACCCTCCCATATTTTCAATGGTTGGTACTAAACTAGGCATACTTTTTTTCACAAAGGTAAAAGTCAATTGTTTTTCTGATTATTAAAATGATTGGGGTAGATTTTTTTATTTATGTAGATTATATTAATTTGCAAGCAATAAAATTCCTTAAATTGGTATTCTAATAAAATCCACAGCTTAAAATCATATGAAATAATTATAAAAAAGTGTCAAGAGATCTGATATCCTTATTAAATTTGTAACCCTTGTATATGGCCAATGATATTCGAGTGTTAATGCACCATAAGGCAACTCAAGTTTTTCTTTTTGGCACTCTTATCTTGGCAACCTCCGCAGCAAAACTATTATGCGAGTTCCAGAACTCAGATTAGAGGAAAAAATAAATCACCAATAATAATGTGTATTGTAAAGGAGCATTAAAAAAAAACGTATTTTCTAAACACGTTTTTATTGTTTTATGAATAAAGCGTATTTTGTAAACACGTTTAAAATTATTGTATGAATAATGCATGTTTCGTAAATACATTTTTAGTTTGAATAAAGCGTTTTTATCAACCACGCTTTCTACGTCATATGGACAAGGTTGTCCACGATCACCAAACAAGTGACATGTGTTTGGCTGTTGCTGTGCACAATTTGCTTATATAAAGTGTGCCATTTTCAGTGTTTGGTATAAGCTTCTTTTGGCCAGACAAGAAGGGAAGAGAAATTAGAAAGAAATTAGGCTCTGCCTCGTTCACTCTCGCAGCATTTCGTGTGTCTTTCTCTCCATAGTAATTTTTTTCAAAAAATTAATGAGATGTCCAGTTTATAGGTTGTGTATTGATTTTTATCTAGCAAATTTTTTAACGTGTAAGATTCATCTTTACCAAAGTATTTCAGTGTTAGGTCTTTTGTTTACTGCGTACAACTTTTTTAAAACAAAATTATACCTACGAAGCAGGGCCGGTCCTGAATTTCTGGGGACCTAAAGCGAACTTGTCAAATAGAGCTCCCTTAAAAATTAATACAAATTAAAAAAAAAATAATAATAAAATTAAATCAAAAATTAATAATAACTAAAAAAATGAAATCATAAAAATTAGTACTTCTCATTTCAATAACTTAAAATTATAGTTTAAATACAATCCTTCTTGCATTTTTTTTGTAGTAAAAGTACTAATTAAACTTGCATAATCTAACTATTTCACAATATCCTTCTCAATAGATAACATGACTAGTCCATTCAATCTTTCCTGTG
>JAULJZ010059064.1:0-13624 GCA_032270985.1 Heliamphora pulchella
TTAGTAGGCGGTGAATCATTCTTAAGGAAACTGCGTTTGCAGGACTCGATTTGCATATTCTGTTCATGTTATTTCTGCAATTTTATTTTCTATAAATTCTATTTATTGTAATATTTGAAAGTTAATAAACATGTATTTTCTGGACCACCGAGCATATCTTGTGTTGCGTTATATTTCTCCTAACAATATCTGCCCCTTTAAGAATTTATATGAACAATTTATTCTCTCTAAATTAAAATCCTGCATCCGTCCTTGCATGTAGATCCAGCGATGAAAAGTTAAGAGGAATAATGCTCAAAAGTCTCTAAACAATCACCAAAGAACGATCTTGGCTCAGTATTCCAGAAAACCTCTCTCAAACCTTCAGGCTGCAAACTTCAATGTTCACGTTCGCCAAGCTGACTCACAAACTTTGTTGCGGTCACACCTTTGTTCTTTTCGTCCACGATGTTGTTTGTCTCGACCGTAAAGTGAAGCTCTAAGAAACCCTAAAAATCCTTGCGATCGCGTCTTTATTCTTTGCGACCGCAAACTTTGAGAGTCTGACAGTGAAATCTTCTATTACCCCTACGTGTTAACATGTCAGTGGATGTCACCCCACATCTCTTGCCTATAAATACAGACCTCTAGGTCTATTTTTGAGGAGACGAATTGATAGTAATGAAGCTCTGCCATAATTCTAACCTAAACACCCATTCTCATATCTTTGATTATACTTTAGAGCCTTCGGAATACCGAGATTGGGGCATCCCAGATGATTAGAGAGACGAGCATTCCGTTCCTGTAGAAAGGTCGAGATTAAGTTTAATTCATCTTTTAAGCCTATTAATCATATGAACCTCCATGTTTTTTCTCTTAAAAGCCTTTTTTTGTTAATTATTATAATTCTAATTAGAATGATTTCAAAAAGCATTCTGAATTCTATTTAACACATTGTATATTCGAGCACCTAACTCAATGTAATTTAAAAACTCAGTAAAGAGTGTACAAAAATATTACGATCGCAACCTTCAATATAGTGACCATTAACCTTCAATATAGTGACCATTAACTTGATAGTCACGACCGCAAACTTGTTATGATTGCAGTAACTTAATTTTAGTTATTCTAGTATCTTGTTTCATGCTTATCATAATTTTGATAATTCTAGAATGTTTTAAGTTTTGAGCGTGATTAGTAGCTAGAAGGTTCAGCATGTTTTGTTTGGTATAAATTTCAAGCATGATTAGTAGTAAGAATGTTTAGCATGTTTTGTTTAGTATTGATTTCAAGCATGATTGATGGTTAGGGAATCCTTTCTTGTTTAGAGTATTAAAAATATTTGTTGTCTTCTTACGTTTTAATACAATAATATGTATTTTAGTATTTTATTTTGATTGTTCCCTCACAACCTCGATTTTATGGATTTGCATGCATTTGACAAATTTAAAGTTAAAATCTAATGATTGACAAGTAGAAGCTAATCTAACGGTTGGGCAAAATGGTGTGTCTAATACCTTATTCTTTTTGTACGTTAACCCCCAAACTTATTTTCTTTGATAGTGAAAAGACTAGTGATCATTTTATTTTTCTTGTTTTTTTTTATTTAAAAAACTAAGTGGCGACTCCGTTTTCAAAAAGTAAAGGGTTTTCACATTTTCAATTTCGAAGGTTTTATTTTCTTTTTTATTAAATTTTAAAAATAAATGAACTCCCTTTACGAACATAAAAATACAGCCACAAACCCTAATAGGGTTTTTAAAACTGTCTCGTAACAAACCGATCGATCCGTCTTCCAAACCGATTGATCGGCCATTGATACTAATTGATTTGTTCATTAATCTGTCTTAAATAGCTTGCAGTATTTTTTCTAGACCGATCGATTAATCTCAAGACCTATCGGTCCTTTTAGATCCCTAATGGATTTCCTTCACTTTTAAAAATCTCCCACATAAAGTAAATTCATTCTAAGCCATTCGATACTTGGAAATCAACATCACCTCAAATTCGAACAAGCAAATAAGTGTGAGCCTTCTTCCATTTTCTAAACTTGAAGATCAATCGAAGCTGAACAAACCTTTATCTTCTCCACTGTCACCTCTTTCGTGAACATATCTACAGGATTCTCACTTGTGTGAATCTTTTTCATATCAAATTGCTTCTTTTTCAATTAAGACCAAATAAAATAATATTTGATATCAATATGCTTAATCCTTCAATAGAACGTCGAGTTCTTTGCCAGATGTATTGCACTATGACAGTCACTGAACAGTTGACATTTATCTTGTTCTATACCTAGCTCCTTCAAGAAACTTTTTAACCATATCAACTCCTTGCATGTTTCGTGGCTGCTATGCAATCCGCTTCTGTAGTATATATGGTTACAATTTTCTGTTTCTAAACACCTAACTAATTATTGCACTACCCAATGTAAAGACATATCCGGTAGTACTTTCATGTTGTCAATATCACCTACTAGGCCTAAATCCACATATTCCTATAGTTGAGTTTGTAAGCCATTATAGGATAAATCATAATCTGTATTATACTTGAGATAACTCATAATTTACTTTACTGCTTATCAGTGCTCCTTACTTGGATTGAACATAAACCTTCTTACAACTCCTACTACTTAGGAAATGTCTGACCTCGTGCATGTTATGGTGTTCATTAGGCTACCTATGATTAACGCGTAAGGCACCTTAGTCATACCTCTTTGCTCTTCTTCACTAACTGCTTCCTGATCCTTTAAAAGCTTGAAGTGAATTGCCAAAAGTTTATAACTAGCTTAGCACCATCCATGTTGAACCACTTCAACACCTTTTCAACATATTCTGCTTGGGAGAGCTTCATCGTTCTATTTACCTTGTCCTGACTGACTCTTATGCGAAGAATTAGTTTATCTTTCCCCATATTCTTCATGAAAAACTCATTCAACAGCTATGACTTGAGATTCTTAATCCCATTCATGCTAGATCCTACAATTAGTATGTTATCTACATACAATAAAAGTACAAGATAAGATGCAAAAAAAAAATTAAAATAACAATAGTGGTCCACATGGCATCTGGTAAATCTTGCACCTACCATAAAAGTGTTAAACCTTATACCACTGCCTTGGGGCCTACTTCAAACCATATTAGCTCTTCTTGAGCATGCATACGAGGTTCTTATCTCTTCACTACATATCCATGTGGTTGCACCATATAGATATCCTCATTTTGGGTTGTCAACGTATCTCTTTATCGGGGATTAAACCGACGTAGTTCATAGGGCAATTTATTTTTTATAAAATAAGTTTAAGAGAAACTATTTTGGCATGTCATTTTTATAAAATTCTTGTCACAAAACTTTTGAAGTAAGGTTAACCAAACTCAAAGAGATTTTTTTTTTCAATATGGGTGAGCAACATTTGAAGAGATATTGCCTTTAATATTAGCAAGCAACTTCTGAGATAATGCCTTTGATGTTGACGAGCAATAGATTAATATCTTTAATGCTGACGAGTAACTTGTAAATAGTGATTTTGATGCTGGTGGATAACTTTTGAGATGGTGCATTTGACGTTGGCGAATAGCTTTTGGGCCGATGCCTTTACTACTGGAAAACAACTTTTGAACTATTGCCTTTGATACTGCATAGCAACTTTTAAGAGAGTACCTTTAATGTTGGCAAGCAACTTTTAAGATAATGCCTTTGATGCGGGCGATCAACTTTTGAGATGATGTCCTTGATGCTGGTGAGTAGTTTCTGAGAGAGTGCCTTTACTGCTGGCGAACAACTTTTAAGATAATGTCGTTAATGTTGGTGAACAACTTCTGAGACGATATCTTTGATACTAACAAGCAACTTTTGATGATGATGCCTTTGATGCTGGGGAGCAACTTAATATAATATAAAGGCTTACTATTAGAAGAAAAAAAGAAGTAAAGAGATGATAAAGGATTACAAAGAAAGAAAAGAAGGACGAGACACTCCTTAGGGTGAAATTAAAACATTGTTAATTGATTTCAGGTTAAAGAAGATTTTGCCTAGAGATAAGTAGCCTTCTACCATTGTTAGTATTTTTATTCTTAAAATTCTTTGAAAATATTTTCAACTCAAAAAAAAATATTTTGTTCTACTTTTCTTAAAAAATTATTATGTTCTATTTTTATTGGTTTTTGTAAAAAAATATGGATCAAGTATGAAATTTTGACTATATTTTAAGAACATTAAAAAATTCAAAAATAATATATTTTTGTGATTTGATATGTTAAATTCTGAATATAACTCTTGTCTTACTATGATATGAACCCTAACCAATTGGGATTAAATATTGACACCAAACCTAATTTCGTCTGGGTCTCACCACCCATCTAATTGTGATTTTGGCCCTTGTCATGAATGAACCACCCATCTAATTGTGATTTTGGCCCTTGTCATGAATGGACTACTGTGACTATAGTCGATAAAACTTTGGTATATTGAAATTAAAATTGAAATGGCAAATCATTAGAAATTGAATTATCTATTATTTTTCATAAAAAAGAATATTGATATATCTCTAGTCTCTAGATTATAAATTTATTTGTTTTAAATATTGTTACAAAAAAAAATCACCATGTCTTGCTTTACATTATTTTTCTATATACTTGATCCAGCTAATAATGGTAGTTGGTTATTTGTTGAATTGTTAAACTCATGGTTTATTTTATTTATTTATTTTAAAGATTCTGAAGAGTAGAGTTGTACTAAAAAAATTTATGGGGAGTGTTGAGAGTAGAATTATTTTGATTTATTGGCCTGTGATAAATTGCAATATGAATTTTAAATATATTTAAAGATCATTTGGGATTGAATCTCATAACAAAGAATTTTGGATACATTTGTCTAATTTTTATATTGATACTAGAATTAATAATTTATATCCTTGCCTTATATACTCATGAGTAATGAGAGTATGGCGTTGTCACATGGTTATAGGGTATGACACAAGTAATTTTTGTGTTAGGGGCAACTTTTGAGACAACCTTTAATTTTGGGGATACTTTTGATACAATTCTTTTCATGTTGGCGGGCTAATTTTGAGCGAATTATTTTTTTCAACGAGCCTTCATGGTGGGCGAGCCATTAGAGTTTACAATACATATAGCAACTGGGGCTTTCTTGTGAGACAAAATCCATCAACAATAATCTTAACAATCCTCCTAAGATGTTCAAAAATAATCTTAAAGTTGAACTTAACTTCTGAGAATTATTGACTATAAATTTGAATTGATTCTCCTATGATATTTACAATTTTTAAGTCCAACGAACTTATAAACTACCCCAATATATAGGAATGGGATGCAGGTCGTTCGACAAAACTTTTATTAAACTAGGACTGCCTTGAGACAGCTTGAGCATACTATGCACTGCTTGAACAGTGGTGTGACAGAAACTTCACTACTGAAGGCCATTGCATGCATTGTTTAGTTGTTCTCAAAAGCTTTAAATACACTAGTACTTTTGTCGAGAAGATGTAAATGCTAAACATAATCTATGTTTATTTGCAAAAGAATAACTTGAATTAATACAAATTTAAGAGAGATTTATATAGGCTACCTCTTATTAATATGAGGACTAAATTACCCACACTAAATAAAATACAATTACATTATTACTCCCTCACATCCCCCTCGAACTCATTATGCGATAGCAGAGAGCATTTAGAGTTTGCCAATAAGAAAACAAAAACGAGCCGCAGTATGTGTTTTGGTGAAGAAGTCAGCCAACTGCAGTGATGAGAGGATGAAAGGCAAAGTAATAGTTCCACAATGAAGATGCTGGCAAACAAAATGATAATTAATCTTAATATGCTTGGTACACTCATGACAAATTAAATTGTGGGCAATTTGAATAGAACTTGTATTATCACAATACAAAGGAATAGACAAAGGAAGCCAGACTCCCATATTAGACAGAAGCCACTAGAGCCACATGATCTCAGCAGTAGCATGAACCAGGCACGCTACTCAATTTTGGTAGTAGAACGAGCAACCAAAAATTGTTTCTTATTTTTTCAAGAGATAAGAGAATCCCTAAGAAAAACACAAAAATCAGAGGTGAACTTTCCATCAGAAGGATCACGTGCCTAATTGGCATCATCATAAGCCTTAATAGTCAAACTTGAAGTTGAGGAGAGAAAAAGGCACTAAAGAATAGTACTACAAACATAATGCAATATTCGTAGTAAAGCAACCTAATGAATATAGTGGGGGATGAGACAAATTGACTCACTATGTGCACAATATATGGAATATCAGGATAGGTCACTATGAGATAGACTAAGCAACCAACTAGCTCATGATACACAATTGGATCTTTAACTCGAACACCATTAAAGGGAGAGAATTGGGATTGAGCTTAATAGGAGTGTCAACCACCTTGTCATCGGTGAGATTGGCATGATGAATCCGTAACATACTTGGTCTGAGATAAAAGGTAGCCTTTAGGACAAGATGCCACCTCGATGCCTAGAAAATAACATAGAGGACCCAAATCTTTCATTTTAAATTCTTGAATAAATAAAGCTTCACTTCACTAATTGTAACATAGTTAGAACCGGTAATGATCATATCATCCACATATAATAATAGTAGAAGTACTAAGCCAGTAGATGTGCGTCGAGTAAAAAGGGAAGAGCCATGCGAACTAGGATGAAAACTAATATGTAACACAGTTGACTAAAATCGTGCATGCCAAGCACAGGGAGATTGCTTAAACTCATATAAAGTGCGACGAAGGAAAAATCAGAAGGATGACACGCATATAAATTTTTTCAAGCAAATAACCATTGAGAAAGGCGTTCTTGACATCTAACTGAAACAGAGGTCACTGGTGTACATCGACCACATCAATCAAGGTGCAAGCAGTGGTCATCTTTGCAACATGAGAAAAAATCTCCTTATAATTAACACCATATTCTTGAGAAAACCCTTGAGCAACTAAATAAGCTTTGTACCTTTTCAAAGAGCCATTAGAATGAGTCTTGACTTGTAGACCCATTTGTAACCAATCAAAATCTTGCCATCCGGCAGGGGGACCAATTCCCAAGTTTAAGTCTTAGCAAGAGCAATAAGCTTATCATTCATGGTAGTGATCCAACTAGGATTAGTACAAGCTTCTTTATAAGACCTGGGTTCAAAATAATATGGATGCAATAGAGAAAAGAGCAATAGGTAGAAGAGAAACAAGTATTAGTAAAACCAAGTAATCTTATCGATGGGCGACAATCACGAATAGGATAGCGACGTGTTGGCATATCAGAGTCCAAATAAGAAGATAGAGAGACAGAAGAACTCTGGAGAGTAGTAGCTGTGGAGAATGAGAGTAAACCAGAGGAAAGGGTGATAGAAGTAGATTGAGGAAGAACAAATGGCACAGGAAAGACAAAATCAAAAGGCACATCAACAGACACAAAAGGGGAGGGGAAAGAGTGGAGAGGTCAAACGTAGAGATATACTCATATGAGGTAACATTAGAGGGAAAAAGATCACTGCGAATCACATCATGTTTGACCACTAGGGCAGTTTTAGGGGGTAGAGTGAAATAAGGTTGGCATTCAAGAAAGACGACATAACTGAAAGCATACAACTTTTGAGTGATCGGATCATAGCACCGGTAACCTTTCTAATTGATTCCATATCCTAAGAAAACACTTAAGGCACATCATGCACTAAGTTTAGTACAGTCTAGTTTAGGGAGAAGAACGAAAGAAGTTGAGTCAAAAACACACAAAAGGGAATAATTAGGGAGTTGAACATATAGATGCTCGTAAGAAGAAACCCGGAGAAACCCAAAAAGAAGCTAAGAAAGAATTTGATTCAATATGTAAGTAGCTATAATCACAGCTTCGGCCCAAAACACAAAAGGAACTAAAGAGGAAAAAAAAAAAGAGATCTTGTAGTTTCGAGAAGGTGATGGTGCTTTCTTTTAGTACGGCCATTTTGAGCAAGAGTATCATAACAAGTAGACTGATGGATAGTGCCATGAAAAGCTAAGAATACTCGAAACTCAGACAAAAAATATTCACCACATAAGTCAGAACGAGAAATTTTGACGGTAGTGGAGAGTTGATTTTGAACCATGGAGTGAAAATATTGGTAAATTTTGTGAAAATTAGATTTATGAGTCATTAAATAAACTCAAGTAAATCGGCAGTAATAATCAATAAAAGATATATAATACAGTGAACTGCCCATGGTTACCACTGGTGAAGGATCCCACATATCAGTATGAACAATATGTAATGGAAAAGGCACAAGAGAGGGACTTCTATTAAAAGGTACAACATACATTTTTGTAAATTTACAGCTACACTATTCTGAGATATCACAAACAAAAATATTGCCCAAAACACCAGATTTTACTAAAAATTTCAAGCGCTTTGTAGATAAATGACCTAATCTAGGATGCCAAAGATTAAAAAGTGAAGAATTTTGATCTATGTAAAAAAGGGACATAGCAGTGAAAGTGGACTTCAACAAAATATGCAAACTCTCCAAAACATAAAGATAACCAACTCTACGTCCGGTCCCAATTTGTGGCTTAAACTGCCGACCCTACACAACACACCAGAGGAATAAAAAATAACATGAAAGCTAGAATCTGATAATTGATTTACATAGATAAGACTTAAAGATAATTGGAGAACATAAAAAAATAATTAGGGATAGACAATGAAAGAGATATAGTAAGAAGAATTGATCCAACAGAAACAACATACATGAGGGAGCCATTTGCAGTAGCAATAGTAATGTGGTGAAGGAGAGTGACAATTTGTGAGAAGAGACAGGTCAGGAGTTATATGGTGAGAGGAATCAAAGTCAAATATCCATGTGATAAATACGTTACCAGAGAGATAAGAACCATGCAAACTAGACTGAGTGGTGGTCATAGTAGAAGTTTGTGGTTGAAAACCTTGGACAGCTACATGAAGGACTGAAATTGCTCAAACATAGACTAATCCCACTGTGGTCTCCATTAGACTAATAGCAAAAGAGTAATGATCCTCCAAAGAATATTCCGTCCAAGCTAACAACGAGATAATAAGACTAAGTGGTATTCCAAACCAACGGTGAATACCGGTGACGACAGTTAATGAAGAACCAATGGCAAAGGCTAAGTCGCTAGTAGAGTAGGTATGCTTCAAGGTATACTATTAAAACCAACAACACACTAATGGTTCAATAGTATATGATGAAATCAATAATATAACAATGGGAATAGACCAAATCAGGAACATGAGGAAGCCAATACTACAAACCAGCAATACCAAGACCAACACCACAAATTACCAGATTAATACTAATCAGCAGGGAAACTAGTACCAAGAAATAAACCAATACCAGTATGGATCTATACCCCACGAACCAAACTAGTATCTGTCAATTTGATACTTATGACTTGCAATTTATCTCCAGACATGATTTAGAGTTGAAGATAAACAAATAACCTAAGTTCTGAATCTGTCAAAGTTGCAAAGGAGGAATAGCAATATATGACAATGCAGCAAATATCAATAGAGAAAATCAACGGGCTTCTAGTCAAAGAGCAATTCAAGGTGTAAGAATTGAAGAGCAATCTAAGTTGTGAGAATCCAAATCGTCATAGAGCAATAACAAAGCTAAAAAATCTGTCAAGGAGCAATCGATGGTGGGAGATGACCAGTGGTGATGGGCCTGGCAGCGAAGGCGACTGAAGGAGAAGGGAGATATCTAGCAGCAAGTGGCGGTGAAAGGAGATGACCGGCAGCGAGCGGTAGCTAATAGAGATGATTGGTGACAAGTAGAGGCACAGGCGGTGGCAAAGAACGAATGATGACGAGGTTGACTTTGGACAAGGTTGCTTCGAAAAAGATGATGGTATACGGTTTTCATTGCTTAGAGATCTCTGTTTTCCTTCTAATGCTATCAAAAACAAAGGTGAAGATAAAGAACAAATGTGCTAGCAATACAAAGGATGACGATGAAAACGAAGACCAAAGGTGACCGGTTGGCGGCAGCAAAGAGTAAAGAGGTAGTGGTGGCTAAGGTTTGCTAGGGTGGCTCTGATTTCATGTTATACGGTCTTAATAAGAACTCAACCCAAAAAACTAACTGTTGAGGTAAGGGTGCCTCCACGCTTATATAGTACACATCACTTTTGTACTCAATCGATGTAGAACTTCGCTTCACACTCCTCCCTCACACACAGCATACTCACTCGGCAGCACGAGCTGCGTACAGGCCAGAGACATGCACTATATCCATCCCTGATACTCAAACCTTGATACCATATTAAATATAATACATGTTTATTTGCAAAAGAATAACTTGAATTAATACAAAGCTAGAAGGAATTTATATAGGCTACCCCTTTTTAACTTAAAGACTAAACTATCCACACTAAATAAAATAAAATTACGTTACTACTCCTCACAGTAATATGGGTCACACACTAAAAGAAACAAAACCTAAAGACCTATGAAAACAAGAACAAACGCAATTCTTATTAATATAGGTGTTTTACATTGACTAGAATTGTCAAACATAAGAGGATTCTAAGTAGTTACACACTTTTTTAATAAAGAATAATAATTTGATTCTCTTAAATGGAGTATTGGGTTGAAGAGATCCTCCCATCATTGAAAATTTAAAAAGTAAAAAAAATTAAAAATTAAAAATTAAAGAGTAAGAAAATGACAAAAAAAATATTTTCAATTAAAATATAGGTTATTTATGTGCTTTGTAAACTTTTTTCAATATTAATACAAAAACTATTGGTTAAATTATTTGTGATTAGAGAAATAAAAATAAAAATTAACACAAATATTAAGAAAGTAAAATAAATTACTTGGGAGAAACTTTAACAAACAAAGTTTTTTGAAAAGCAAAATAATTTTGGAAAGAAAAAAAGAAGAGAGAGAGAGAGGAATGTATTTACTCCATTTCAGGGGAGGGAGGGAGAGAGAGAGGGGCATTTACTTCAATTATAAAGTAAATGCATACTCTGAAATGTATTTTTAACACACGCGCACACACACACATATATAGGAAATAACAGCAATATGAAATTCTTCTTGAGGCCATTACTCAAACTATTTTTTTTTTAAAAATAACTTTTTGCTGTTGATCAAGATCTTTATAGAAAACATTTTGAATAATGTTTATTTGATTTTTATTATAGGTGGAGAAAAACCACTACCTAAACTCGGTATGAGTTGGGTTATTGAATTTTTTACTGATGATTTGTCGGAAAAAAGAGTTCGGTGTAAAATTTATAAAAATTACATATGAAAACTTATTTCTGAGACAGTTGGTGATGTGCATTAAGGTATTTATTCTTCAAATGGTGAAGAATAAATTCTACAAGGAATTTATTGTTCAGACATTCTAAGTAAGTTCCCTGATAAACTAAAAGATAAAACTCAAATGCAAAGATTTTTAGGAAGTCTTAATTATTTTTCAAACTTTTATAAGTATTTAGCCTAGGGTGCAACTATTTTGCATACTCGACTAACTAAAAACCCTCCTCTTTGGAGTGATACTCATACAGCAGTAATTCAAAAAATTAAACTTAGGGTTAAAACTTTACCTTACTTATCGTTACCTAACCCTAGTTGGTTTAAAACTATTGAAACTAATACTTTTGATTTGGTTATAATGGTATTCTTAAACAAAGAAATCACACAACTAACAAGGAATAATTAGTTCGCTTTGTATCTAGAATGTGAAAAGCTGCTCAAAAGAATTATTCCACAATAAAAAAAGAGATGCTTTTTATTGTAAAATATATTTTTAAATTTTAAGATGATTACTTAATCAATCTTTTCTACTCCGAATTGACTGCAGTGCACTTAAAACTATTTTACAAAAAGATGTTAAAAATATTGTTTCAAAACAAATTCTTGCAAGATGAAAATTGTGGCGCCGAAATTTAGGGTTTCGGTTAAAAAATAAGGGAATTCAAGAAATGTTTAGAAAAAAAAATTAACACCTTGAAAATCCTTTTTGTTAAAAATGGAATCGCCATTTAGTTTTTGAGGAAAATCAAGAAAAAACAAAATGAGCCACTAAATCTTTAAAATGATAATCAGAGAAAATAAGGGTCCGGGAGCTAAGGTGCGAACTGGAGAAGGCGTTAGGCACCCAGTTCGCTCAACCGTGAGATTGGTCTCTATTAATCATAATTGGTTATTAATTAGATTTTTCAAATACATGCAAATACAGAAAATAGAGACAAAGAGAAAACATCCAAAATTAAAATAGAAAAATACGTAACATATGTATATAGAATACCAAACAAAACAAGTGACAAAAGAAAATATTAAGTCCTATGACATACAATTTCTAACTAAATGATACATGGAGCAAACTGCATGCAATATCACCAAATAACCTAAAAATTATACTAACATGATTTTAAACAAAATAAACAAAAACATGCTCCAAAATTTCTTAAATTTTAATGAAATGTAGATTTCATGCTGATTTTATCAATATAGCAACAAAAGATACTACTTAAAATAAAAATTAAACTATTAAAATAATGAATATCACATAAAGAACATAGTAATCATTTTTGAAATATAAAATACGGATGCAATATTGATAATTACAACCGTATGAATGTAAGTGCATCAATTGCAACAACTACGATATTGTAAATCACAATTGCGGATATGTTAGTACTATTTTGATGAATTCAAGGTGCTAAGTGTGAATGTGTAATATAGACAAAGTAAAAACTAAAACTTATTTTTATAACAAACTTGAATTTAGCTAAACTTAATTAAGCTAAACATGCTTATCACAACTAACTAAATACTCATAATCTAATCAAATAAAACGGGATAATGGAATCAACTACATAAGTGACATGAATTAGGCATGCGGAATAAAGTACTGAAACTAACACAGTCACTCCAAGAGAGAGAAAATAGAAAAAGAAAGACTGGAGATCTAAACAAAATACCTGAGTCGCTACTATCTGGGTGAATTCTCAAGTCGGGGAGTAGTGATCAACAATTCAATCCTCGAAAAATGCTCCAACTCCAGTGAATAGATGAGTCAAGAATTTAGCCGAGTGTCGGTGGAAGTCCTCTCAGTACTTCAGCAGAATATCAGTACTAAAATTCTCTCGCTTTCTGACCCGTCAGAGGTTCGATATCATAATTGTCCTCCAAG
The DNA here is from genome assembly GCA_032270985.1 of Heliamphora pulchella. Taxonomy (NCBI): domain Eukaryota; kingdom Viridiplantae; phylum Streptophyta; class Magnoliopsida; order Ericales; family Sarraceniaceae; genus Heliamphora; species Heliamphora pulchella. The sequence goes on from JAULJZ010059064.1 coordinate 13,170, forward strand.
ATCGTACCAGAGGTACGGTATTTATAAAGTTCATCAACCAATGAGGTGTTGTCACGTTTTGGGACACGTTAAGATTTTTGGAATTGGCGGTCGCCAAGATCGGAGCTGGTGGTCGTCACAACAAAACAAGTTTCCAAGGGTTTATTTTGGCGGTCGCCACAACCGAGTTGGCGACCCCAAGGTTCAAAGATGGCGGTTGCTACCTTTGCTAAGGTTTTCAAGAGGTTCATATGGCGGTCCCCACAATGAAGTTGGTGACCCCAAGGTTCAAATATGGTGGCTCAAGGGTTGGACAGAGTGGGTTCACTAGTATGAAGGATTTGATAATTTAGTTTGGGTACTGAGCTTGGATCGTTTTTCGATGATCATTCTGAAGCTAGTTTGGGTACTGAGCTTGGATCGTTTTTCGATGATCATTCTGAAGCATTATTCCACTTGATTTTATCATCGAAAAC
>JAULJZ010059075.1:0-13624 GCA_032270985.1 Heliamphora pulchella
AGATGAACCAAGAAAGTAAATTTTTTTATCACCATATAAAAAAATTTATGACAAAATAAGTTAATATGTCACATTTTATGTTTCTTATTTTTCTTTTTATTGAATTTTTTTAATCTTTTGATTATGATTTTTACTTTTGAATTCATCTCATTCAGACGATTTAAAAAAAATAAAATATCTTAGTCAAAAAATAAGAAAATCCAAAAAAAACACAAAAAATTATTTTTTAATATTTTTTGCCCAAACAGGCCAATATAGTGTAATGTACAGTTTTCAAATATAAGTATAAGAATAAAATAATAAGACGACCCTGACGAAATAGAAAAACCAGTAGAGAAAGAACGAACGGAAATTTCAGAACTCGGTGGAGCGGTTGCGAAGGGGGCAAAAGAACCATTCCATAGCTGTTTGTCTTCGCTCCTTTCAGGTAATTCTCTCCCTATATTCTATCTTCATCTCTTGGTTTGATCCTTCAAGGGTTTCATTTAAAAAAAAAAATGCTTATCCTGCTCGTGCTTCGAGATTGATCGCTTGGGTTCTCTTCCTCAACATATAAAAAAATTTAGATTGATGAACAAAGACCCATCTGGGTTATACACAAGAAAATATAGTTCTCGATTCCCGCGTTGATGAATTTAACTTTTGTACTCAATGAAATTATTCTCCAGATTGTATGTATGTCTTCAATTTTGATGTGGGTATGTTTTTGTATAGAATTGTATGGATGAAAATGGGTCTTTTCTCGTTTATCGTATGAGTTAGATGTTTTGTGTTGTGGTTTCATTTTCCATCATCTGATCATCGCCAGCCACAGTTATTTCCTTATACTGAGGAGCTGTCTCCTTGGAGTGTACAAGCAGGTTCAATTTCAAAACATGATAGAAATTATATATGGTGCAACTCTTTGTGGTTATGGAATTCTGAGCAAGAGTCTAGATATGGGTTAGTAGGTTTTGAAAGACGGGTTGGTGTTGTGCCCCTCGGGGGCCAGGCTCCTGAATTTATTTTCATGATTCAAACGGTTCAACTTGTAGTTCTCGTTAAGTTCATGATTCGTGCGAAAATTGAGATTGATTGAATATTGGTAGCTACGCGATTAGCTTGCATTTGTCTTTTTAAAAATAAATGGGAAGTATGATTTTGGGAGAAAAAAACTGTGAAACAAATGTGATTCGATCATGTGACTATTGATCTTCTATCGACGCCATTTTTTGCATGAGTAACAAACTCAGTGAACGCTACGTAACGGTTCGAATCATAAAAATGTATTTGGGGAGCCGGGTCTCTAGAAGGGCACAACACAACTCCAATCCTTGATTTGTAGTCTTTGGCATCTTTGACTTTTTAACAGATCCATATATCAAGACAGCAATTTAGAACCCTGCTCGAGACTTAGTTTTGTTTGGTTCTGAGCTGTGCCTGAGCACACTTTTGGAAAATTGAGCCTTCAAAAGTTATTAAAAGGCATGCTAATCAATCTTTGAACTGTATCATTGTGCTATAAGCATCACACTAAAGGTCTAGATTGAGATTACTGTACAAAAACCAAACATACTTGCTTGACAAGTGTAACGAAGAGCCGAGATCAGAACAACGTTCACAGTCACAAGGAGTGGAGAGCATGTGGAGAGCTCTGCAGTAGACTGTAATATTGAGGTTGTTTTGCCATCTTACCGTAATTTTGAGTCCACATGCTTAATTACTATTGGCATAATTTGATGGTAATCTATTGGTTATTCATTGACCATTGGACATAATTTTTAATTGGTTAAATTCATTAAAGTTTGGCCTGTTCATCCTCCTTCAGGCATGAATTTGTCTACCTCTACAATTTTACACCTATTAGCATTTGCAGGTGCTAATAATTGGTAGAAACGTACATAAACGAAAATGAAGGATGGGCTGGGAATGGGTTAACTTAAAAAGTAAATAAACGAAAATGAAGGATGGGCTGGGAATGGGTTAACTTAAAAAGTTAATGCGATGGTGATAGTTTTTATTCTCAGTCAACGTTGCCAAAAACGAGTAAAACTGATGATGGCCAAGATTTCATTGCATATTGAAGTTATCATAATGGGCTGATAGAAGCTTAGGAGTAGCTATTGCAGTGAAAATGACAATATATTCTGTATTGAAGAGACATATATATAAACAAAGGACTAATGAAATTACCTAATCGGCATTTATGTGTACTTCTAAAAACAAATCTGCATTTATGTGCAAAATTTTAGAAGAACATTCTAGAGATGTACCAAATTATAAAGCCTATATGAGAAAAATAGCAATATAAAGATAGTCGCTTCTAGGTTCCGCCTAATTATATTAGGAGCTTATGTGCAAGTTGTACAAATGCAGAGCAATGTAGAATGGAGACAAGTTCATTTAAGAGAAAGGATTGAGGAGAAAGATAATAAAATAGTTTTATTTGAACTTCAAACAGATTAAGTAGGTGTTGAATGATGACGAGATTCTTTCTATTCTCAGAAAAAGAAACAAAGTAGTTTTAAATTTCTGAACAACTTGAGACGGGATTTTTTTTAGTAACAATTGTAATATAGAAAACATGATACAAACAAAAATGGGTAGACCAATATCTAAAGATCAATGTTTCTTTTGAATTATCAAAAAATAAAAATTAAATAAAATCAAGGCTTAGTTTGCCACCATTACTGGAAGACTATTCTCTTGAGATGACGGTTGAGGTCAAATCCTGCTTTTTGTCACTACTGACTAATATGATCATAGCTTGAGGAAAATATCAAACAATTTGACCTCAAGCTGCGATATGGTCCTCATTGAAATCAATATCAGCCAATTTGAAGCAGCTCATGAAGTTATCATTGCCCGCCTTGCCATCCTTATCGCTGTTCATGACTGCAAACATTTCCTCAATCACATGCAGCCCCGATTTATGCCTCTATTATCCCTCAAAACCCACCTAATTCAAAATTCCCTGTGTGGTACTTTCTGCTAAATCCGCCACTGATATCATTCACCAAACTACATCCTCAGCTGAAGTCTGCTGCTTAAAAACCTGGTGTTTACCGTAGAGATGCATTTCTTAATGTCATCATCAGCATTGATCCCAGACCTTTTCTAGGCTTTAATGTTTGATTTGGTGCCAGATTATGTACTTATATATATGTCTTTTATATATGCATATGGGCATTTATTTATACATGTAGATTAAAGTTGATTAGTTGCTAAATTCTCTTAGCTATTTTTCCCTTGTTGGAATTAATTCCTGTTTTAAAATGCCATCAGCTGCGTGCCTTTGAATTAACTTATGTTTTATTTGTATGTTGTTGTTATTTCTAATTTACTCATCTGTACTTTAGCTGTTTCCACTGAGAGTTTCCTATTACCAGCCTAGCAGGGATGAACTTGTAATATTTCATTGGAGTAGCCTAGCCTTGGCCCTTGGAGAAGAGGTTGGGGGCAGGCGTTCTGGAATAATGTATAGAATCTTCTTTGTGGGATACCCGTAAAATAAAAAACTTATGTTCAAGAATAGTAAGGGAACCAATTTATAATTTCTGTTGTGACCTATAAATGAATTCCTATTGTTGATGCGATTTCTGAAGCAGCCCAACCTATGTCCAGGTCTGCCTTGCTCATGAGTGAAATACACCAATCTATACACCTTTCGACATATTTATATCTAGTTGCTTTAGAGAACTTCTTTATCTGGTCAATCTCTGTGACAGGGAATGCTTGTTCTTGAGTCAGTAGACATTTTCTTTCTGTTTAAAAACTTGTCAATTGTTTAGTCAAGTTAGCTACGCAACTCTTGACAAGATGCTTGCAAGCTCAATTAATTTACCAATTAGTTCTAGAACCTTTCCTCATTTATATACACATGCAATAGGCAATGGCCCTGACCATGTGCAGGACTGGCAAATAATTGATTCAATACTTTTGTCTTTAGGTAAATAGAGGTTTCTTTAAAAAGAGTTAAAGTGTTGACATATTACGGCATGACATTATTTGAGTAACTGCTACAGTAACACGGGATAAGTGATAGAAGAAAAATTGAGAGTAAGTTGAGAAAGCTAAAAAGATATCCAGACCAAATTTGCAGCATTTTTGCTGCTGCGTGTGCCAACTAATTACACATTCTAGGAAGCCATAGAAACTTGTAGGAAATAAAAGAAGATGCTTCAAACCCATCTGTAGGATGCTATTTGGCTCCCTATCATTTCTATCATTAGCACAGAGACTTCCAATTATCCATTGATCATGAATTCAGATAGACGCTTTTGTAACTCTATCCCTCGACAACCAATCCATTGAATTGCACTCAGTTAAAGCCTCAGCATAGTTTATTGATCAAGCTTCTGATAGGGCACCAAGAACAGACAACACTTTCCCCTCCAGCCAAGTGAACTACAATGGCAAACTCAGCTCTCCCCAAAGAAACAGATTGATCACACAAAAAAAAAAATGATATCATCATAGCTACTATAGAAACATCAAGAGAACCAAAGGTGTCCAAATTTGCATGTGCTTTAAGGAGAAGGAAATGAACCATTGTTCCAAAAAAGTTTATTTCAAATATTTGACAACTCATGAAGACATACTGAGAGAGCAAATCAAGTGATTCATTTGTAGAACATGGGAAATTCAGAATTTCAAAAGGTGAGCATGGTTCAAAATCCCATTGACATTATCCATACACTATAATAAAAGATTGAGTATCCTCCTTCACTGTTCACCTTATGGGTCACTTTTTTATGCCCTTTTGCCCTTTATTTTTTTTCTTTTTAGTAAAATGAGTTCTATTTTAATATTTTTTAATTTTTAATTTTTAAATTCAAAATTCATTTGAAATAAGTTTGGTTTTTATTGTTCACTCTCTGAGTTACTTTTTTTCATTTAGTTCCTTATTTTCCCTTAAAGTGTTCTTACATTTTTGTTTTTTAGTTAGATTAGTTTAGACTTATAAACTTTGCTAATAAAAATTATGTTTAGGTAAATCTTGACCACCGCACAATCGGATTAAATACAGATGTGATGCTACTACTTCAATCCTTTCAATCTTAATAAAATTCAAATTGTACATATCAATTGACTATTTTAGTCCAACTTTCAAACTTTATTTCTTTATATTTCTTTGCTTTTTTGACTTTTTAGTTTTCATAGAATGGGTTCTACTTTGACATTTTATGTTGTTTGTGCTCTCAGTATTATCTTCTTTCATGCTTGAATGTTTTTGAATTTTTATTACACATTTTTTAAAAGAAATATAGAAAGTGAAAACTTAGCTCTACCTACTTAGTTTTGACTTATTTTCGTTTCTTTCAAAGTTTTTTTATATTTCGACCAAAATTATTTTTGGGATGTAAATTTGGAAAATATAATAATTTTACTAAACCATGCAAAAATTTCATTAAAAATAATATCATATAATAATTTGAAAAAATGATTAAAAAATCACTAAAAATAAATAAAAATAAGTTATCTTTTATTGAGGTTTTTAGATTCTTTACAAAAAGAATAAATTTTTTGACTCATCTCAATGAAAAAATGAAAAAAGAATAATAATTGGACTAAAGCATGAAATATTCAACAAAGAAAATTAATGACATAAAATAAATACACAAGTGACAGGCCAGTATCCCAAATAAGGTATTTATAAAAATAAGTGCTATAAATTATTCACAAATACAGTCTTTATTCTTATATTGTGAAATATTTTCACTATTATAATGTGTAATCACAAGTTATTTATTTATAGATAGTGCAAATTGTTTTGTGAAACTATAAATAAATAATGGTTGTAATATAAATATAGTTATAACTTTTTTATTTGTGAATAATTTTTCTGTAGATTCATAATATTCATGACTCTTTTGTATATTGATCAAATGCAACGCATGAGTTTTAACACTAGCCCTATATAATAGGAAAGAGTACGTTTTTTGCTGTTTATCCGAGAGGTTCATTTTTTCATCTTCCATTTTGTCCTTTATATATATTCTTTTATTCCTTTTGGTCTTTTATATATATTTTATTTTATTTTTAAATTTACAATATTTTGAATTTTTAACCCACGTGTTACTTGTTTTAGCTTAGTTTAGTTTGTTCTTTACCATTCATGAAGTGAGTTTAGCTTAGTTTAGTTTGTTCTTTACCATTCATGAAGTGAGTTCTTTTTTGGCATGTTCTACTGGTTTTATCTTTGTATATTTTTTCATCAAATTTTTTAATTTAGATATTTTAAACTTTTAACCCTGTCTTGTTTTAGTTTGTTTTTTAATGTTCACGGAGAGGTTTTTTTTTTGATATGTTCTATCATTTTTTGTGCTTTCTATATTCTTTCATTCTAATCTTTTAATTAGAGTATTTCGGATTTATTTTTAACTCATTTCTTGCTTGCTTTATTTATAAAAATAAGAACTTCTAAATGTACACACGATTTTACTAAAAACAATTATCAAAACAATTGAAATACTTGTATAGAATGCATAATTATTTATATATTGATAAATAAAAAGTACATTTAGTAAAGTGGTGTGCATGTAGAAGCTCCCAAAAAACATACTTATGAAGTATCCAAAAAGCTAATTTCTTTGATAATTACATATTGCTTATCAAAATTAATTTGTGTGTTTTATCAATGTTTTCATATTTGTGTTGTGTAATGGGCACTAGCATGTGTGCATTGCACGCAGGCCCCTTACTAATACAATAAAAAATCTTGAATGAACTTGGTACGCATAAAAGTAAATGAAGTTTTTTGCTTTTAACTTCTTGCTACTAATTTTAACTATAAGTTACTAGTTTTTTTAAACATCCACAATTTCTGCTACAACTTATAACTATTTTTTTCTTCTATTTTAGCTGCAAGTTACAATCTTTACCAAACACTCACAACTTCTGCTATAAGTTACAATTTATAAACTACTAGTTTTAGCAATGCCAAACACCACCGTCATTTGGTGTTCTAAACAAGCTCTATAGTTTTCAATATAAACACAACCAGCCTCTTAAAAAATTATCTCAATTCCAAAAACACCACACATACTAGATCAATAGAGAAGTCACATGCTGTCAATTCCTGTTATCAAAATCAAAGCATGCCTACATGTAACCCACCAAACAGAAGGGCATCAAAAACCCAAACACCCAGTACTAAATGGAATAATTTACTGTTGCTGGAATTGGCAAATTGTGTAACTGATTGTGCTATTTTAAGATGTTCATCTGCTTCTTCATTTGACGACTCTAGTTGTCAGACTGTTATGATTCATGATTCATCTATTAATCAATATGAAACTATGGTTAAAAAGGTAGCAAATCTCTATTTATTGAGGCATCCAAAGAGGAAAAATGTAAAGGTGAAAAATGTACCCCTTAACTAATTTACCTAATGTGAAGCGTAAAGAAATTAATATCTATAGATTATAGACAACAAAAAACACTTGAAAGCATAATGGAAAAAGTAAGAAAAAAATGAAAGAGGAAAAAGAAAAAGAATACACCAGGCAAAGAAGACAGCACCAAAAGAGAGAGCATAACAAAACCCCAAATTACACAATGTGGTGAAAATAAAATAGTAATTAAAAACAAACAGGTGATGCATGAAAGATTGTGAGAAGCATATACATAATCGTCACTATGATAGTACAGAAGCAAACAAAAAGTGTAGCACAACTACAACAATTTCTACAGTTTAAACACCAAATTGCATTTAAAAAAAAAAAAAAAACTAAAGCAACAAAGAGGAGACGCAAAGCTATCAAAATAATTAAACTTGAACATCTTAGCCATTGATTACTGTCATGTCCACAGCCATAATCTTCTAGGTGATTTGATGTCTTCCTTTTGTGAGTATGCATGATGGCCCAAACAGTATGGTAAATTAATTACATAAAAAAGGATAAATCTGAAAATTTTGAAATTGTGTCCGTTGACGAAAATAGTGTTTACTGTTGTAGCTATTATAATTTATAATTTATAATTATGTACATGTCATATTAAAGCTTCTCTGTTGGAAAATCTAAATTTTGTATCTGAAATTTCTATAACACAGCAAATTTTCAAGTTTAAGGCCTATTATGGTTTAAATAAATTGCTTTTATTGTGCTTAGCAGTATCTGAATTTGAATTTCCTTATTCTATTGTTTTTTTAGGTACTTTTTTTTCCAAAAAAAAAACTGTGGTTAGATTGGATTTAGTCTCACTTTTTTGGGGGTGGTGGTTTAGTTTGACTTGTCAAAAAAACTTGTCAAAAAATGGGGGGAAATGGATGTTTAGGCTATGTTCCTTGTATTTTATATCGTTCTGAACCGACTTTTGTAATTTATTTCTTTCTCTTGCAATCCTTGAATCTCTGTTCAATATGTCATTTCACCCACATAGTCTGGTTTAATCCTTGTGGAGCTTTGGACCTTTCGCCTCTAGGGCAACACAACCCGAGCATTTCTATCTCCAACCACGACAAAATGACAAGCTTTGTGAAGACCGTGATACACAAGTCATATTCATTTATATCTGACTGCCAAAGGACTCCTAACTCTTTTTTTAATACCGTAAAGCACATACACATATTATGAGTTATTGAACAAGAGTACTCTTGTTTCTTTAAGTTTCCTACTCCATTTCTTGGATACGTGTTTCTTGTACTTACTTCCATCTCCCAATAGATAGATCCAGTAACATTCACTTTTATTTCATTGGAAACAGTATGAATACTTTTATTTACTTCAATATACTACATTAATAATCTGGTTAACATAAAAGAGAGGGTTAGTTTAAGAAGCACAAAGGTGGAAATAGAACATTACAACACAATCATAGTTATCAGAATCTTATGATTCACGATTCAGTTCACGATTTGATTATCTATTTATGCATAAATCGATACGAATCTATAAGCGAATCAGTTCATAATTCGATTAAGAGAATCTATTTTATGACAGAATCATGATAAATCTTGTGATTCACAGTTCAATTCTTTATTACGATTCATGTGATAATTTTACCACTTTTGTTTTGTTCTGAAAATACTATAATATAATTTAGTGTGTTTATTATAAAAATAAGATATAATCATGCATAATTTATTGTTAATTTGGTGATTAGAGAATATATTAAGAATAAGACAAATTCGATTTATGTGAAAAATGTCAAAATACTTTTTTTAAGAATTTGAAAGATGACACTACACTTTTAATAATTTTCTATTATTTTTTTGGTAAAACAATCGTAGTATAATATGATTTTGGTTAAATCAGTTAGACTTAACGATTGCACAATCTTTTCTTGAGCCAAAATCTTTGTGACGAAGGTATCTTCCAATTAGATTATGCTGTTATTATATAATTTGTGTCAATATTACTTTTATTTATTTTATTTCATACATGAGAAGTGTTTAACATCGTATTTATAGTTTATAAATCTTACAATTCTCGATTCGATTCACGATTCGCAAAACCAAGATTTCGATTCACAATTCAATAACTATGAATACAACATTGACATACCAACATAGACGGGGGCAGAAATTGGTAGGTGTAGTTCAAAACTATAAATATTCAATACACAATAAGGTCAGAAACAACGTTATCTAGAAAAGGAGGGGGGAGAGACGGAACAATAAAGGTTAAAGTAGTGCTTCAACAGCCTACCTCATCTCGGTTGGCTGGGTTTGTCTTGCCGTTGGGTGGAGTGGCCATTGTCATGATCACCTTTTTCCTTTGTTCTCTTTGTGTTGATTGGCTTTCTTCAGCTCCTCCACACCCTACTTTTTTTTCCCTTCTTGTTCTTCTAAGGCCCTAGACGCTTCGAAAGTGTTTCAAAGTGAAACTACTTGTGCCTGAAGCATGTCCCATATAAAACTATTAAAGCGTAAGATACGTTAGGTGATTCTTCTGCAAATGTTGGTGCATGTCAATATGGATGCACCCCCCTATGAGCTATTTATGCACTTTTGATAAAGGGTTACCATTTTTTCTTTGTCACTTATCTCAATATCTGGCCTTACTTTGTTCTGCTTCTGCTTGAAAGTAGGCATGTAGGCTGCAGACTCAGCAGCAATATTGTCTTTTTTTTTGCTTTTCAAAAAAAGAAAATCTTTGTGGTGTGGTTTTTGATAATCCTGTTTGTTATCCTTTTTGCCAATGTCGTTTGCATTTAGCATGTGTTAACGCATTTTAAGGTTTCTGCCTTGTCTCTTTTTGATGTTTTCAGTGCATCAGCACATTCTCACAGTATATGTCATTTTAGCTGATTCAGTTGTCTTCCTATATTTACATATTCTGATGGTGATAAATATCTTATTTTCTTGTACAGGGTATCACTAGGCAGAGAATCTAAAATTTGGAGATCCTCTCAATACGTTTGATCTCTTGATACACTAGGATAGGCATTCTCTCTAGTGTGTGAATAAAACTCTTTCTCCTATTTATGGTTTAATTCAGCTCTTCAAGGATCAGCAATGTGAGAAAATCACCGGAGGGTATAAATTTGCAGATTTGTGACAAAAAAAGGTTTTTGTCTCTCTCCTATTTGATGAATAATTTGGTTATTAATTGCATCTTAATTGGATAAAGATATTTATTTAAACATATATATTTATTTTGTGTTCGATTCATTTTTATTACTCTTTATTGGGGATTCATTTTTGTTACTCTTTTATTGGGTCTGAATCCTGCTGTTAACGTTTTAATGATCAGAGTTATCTTTGACCCTGTGTGTTTGCCTCCATTAATTCTATGTATTTCGGTATTGCCTTTCATATATTGTGTACGAGGTGCTATATTTAGCAACAGTTATTGCTTTTGTTTTGTTTGTTTTGTATTAACCTTCCTTATATCATTCTAGGAAATTTGCCATGAACTTTCCTGAACTTTGCTAACCATATGCTTACACCACTGCCTTTCTCCACTTCAGACCCAGGCTGCCACTGTCTTCTTCATCACAGTGGCCATCACCACCTAGTCTTCTTCCTCGTCCTTGCGTCATGCAAAGCATTTTTTCATATGTAAGTCAAACAAAAAGCCATAAATAAGAAATGCAGACCAGATTGTAGACAGAAATTTGGTCTCTGTATTTTTTTTCTCTTCTAAAATTAAAGAGATGGGTGTTGTGCATGATGATTGGTGTAGGTGCACCCCTTGTGACATACCAGTAGTTCACTGATTTTATATATTTTTATTTTTAGGTGATGGTAGTAATTCTTGTTTGACTGAACCATACTTTGGTTAATATTGCTGTTTAGGATGCTTATAACATGAATCGTCAATTAGCATTATCCTCATTAGCAGCTGGTTAACAGGAGGCAGGTATCTGTTGCAGAACAATTAGAGCAGAACACAAATCAGTGTAATTTCCAAAACCATAGTTGTGTATTTTTGGCAAGCCTCAAGGCAGTTCAAGGTGATTCACCCAATTCTTTTTACTATTCTGAAATCATTATTTCGCACTTTGTTGACTTGCATAGCTATTCCACTTTATCTTGGTCACAAATGTCTTCTTATTGGTTAATAATTTGCATGAGAGTACTTGAGGATTTGTTAAATGTATTCAATAGCATTATGTTATTTCCATTCTCATGGGTGATGGGGCTTTAAAATTGAGCTGAAACAAAACCTTGATTATGATAAGCCTAAAATAACAGCTTCGGCGACAAGATCAATTTGGATTAACTGTTGCGTATGGCATTTTCTCTAGCGAAAGGTTAATTTGAACTCTATTTTCTTTGTAATATGGAAGCTGTTTCTAGAATTCTAAATAAATGTGCTTTCATTGATAGAAATTTAATAATAGTACTACAAATTTTCTATGGTTTTGGCTTCTTTTTTTTTTTATTATGCAAGATTTTCCATGTATTTTATACGTCATATTAACTTCATTCATAGTTTTTTGGGCCAATGCCGGTGCTGAAATTTGTCACTGCGCAGTGAGGCCAATTTCTAATTGGTTTTTCTGTTCTGCTCTTGACACAGGTGTGATGGAGATATCATTGTTAAAAGTGCTTCTCAACAATATCTCTTTGTATTTTCATTTATCATCTCATGAGAACATAAATCATGAACCAGCTCAAAAATATTACCAAAAGATTGAAGGGATGTTGAAGTTGTTAAAGCCTGTACTAGATTCTGTTGTTGATGCTGGCATAATGTTTGAAGAACCACTCCTAAAGGCATTGGAAGAATTGGGTCATGCTGTCAGCAAACTGAGGGAGCTATTTGAAAATTGGCATCCGTTGAGGAGTACAATTTATTTTGTATGATTCAGCCTTTATATATGCTGTTTTTTGTTTTCTGAATTTTAACAGCAGATATATGATATATCCTCCTATATAATTTAGTAGAGCCAAAACATTGATATGTTTTTCTATACAATTTAATAGAGCTAAAATATTGTTAGTCCTTGTAGGGTTCACATTCTTATGTTAGAATGTGTAGAATGTTGATCAGTACAATATAGCAATGCACCATCTTGTTCTACTGCTACACATTTGTGCTTTATATTTGTTCTACTGTTATGTTCTCTTGAACCAGTTGCCATTTTTATCCTCGATATAAAGTTTGTCTAATGATGAGTTGTTTTCATCAAATGGTAGTTGGAGGTGGTGAAAACATCAGTTTGATAGTGGTTTTTTTAGTCGAAAGAGTTCATGTCAACAATAGTATAGATATGTTATCAGAGATTTATTGGTGAGGGTGGTTGCAGAATGGTTTTGGAGTTGGAGATGGTTGTGATAAAGGGGTAAGGTGGCGTCATTCACAAAATTAGACCCCCGTTTAATGTAATAGTTTATTAATTTATTGTCGTGTTAATAAAAAATCAAATGTAAATAAGTCATTTTTGTTTAAGATATATGTTTATTTGTTAGCTTATTCTGAATATTAGTTGTTTTAAATAATATGACATGTTTTCTTTTATTTTCTTGTACAATAACAATTTTTTTTGTTTGGAGAATAACATTTTAAATTGAAGATTATTTCATCATCTTGTTCTCCTATGTTGCTCTTGAGATTTCTATCTAAAGACAAAATGTTAAGATAGGAGTCTTGTTGTACTTTTGGTATTTTGGTCTTATTATATAAATAACAATGGTAAGGGAGAAAACCTTAAGCTTGGGTTCTTTCTCATTCATCGTCACCATAATTCTCTCCTAGCTCTCTCTACTCTCTCTCTTCTATTTCTTTGTCTTAACATGGTATTAGAACATGATCTTGTGTAAGGAAGATATTATAATTTTGTTCTTCTTTGTTCTCTTTTTTTCTTTTTCTTTTTTGAATTCGTCAGTGTAAAAAAAAATCTTTTCCAGAGTTGATCGACTGGTTTTTAAGATCAGTATCATGATTTTTCCCTTTTTTTCGTGGAATGTTTGATATTTGTTTCGAATTTTTTGGACTTTTTAGTGCCAACTAGGGTTTGTTTCAAGAATCGCGATTGCGGCTGTTTTTGGCTTCGATCGATGGTCTCTTTTCATAATTTTAAATAGCGGTAGCGGTCGGCGTAACGGTAATGGTAGCAGTGACGTGGTTTCGGGGCGTAACGGCCGTAGCGTAACGATAGCGGTTCCCGGAGCCGTAAATTTTTTTATTTTTTGCACAACTCAATAAAAAATAACTGATTTACATCTTTTTATTCCATAAATATATTTATT
>JAULJZ010059086.1:0-13623 GCA_032270985.1 Heliamphora pulchella
CAAGGGAGATCTTGAGGAGTGGACGTAGGCTAGGATAAAGCCGAACCACTATAAACCGCTGGTGTCTGATTCTATTTCTCTATTCCTCATCTTTTAATATTTGTATTAATTATATAATTGCATATCTTACTTTATTGCAATATTAAAAAAATTTTGAAAAGGCTTTTTAAATTTTTTTTTTTTTAAAGACTCAATTCACCCCCATCTTGGGTTGCCTAGATCTAACATCTCCCACTTGTATTGGATAGGGTATCACAATGAATACTATTTGTAATAATATAAGTAAATTACAATGCCTCTATTAGGCTTGGTTTGAGATAATAATTTATTTATTTATTTTTTTTTATTTTTAATGAATATTTTTTATTTTTTGATCAATATTTTTTACTTTTTGTGATTTCTCTTACTGAGATGAATATAAAAAAAAATAAAATTCAAAAATCAAAAAAATAAAACATCCAAAAAAGACAACTAATTTAAAAATAAAACATTTTTTTCTTTTTCGTTTTTAGGAAAAAAATATTGTTTTTGATGAAGAATTTTTACTTTTATGATTATGATTACTCCCATAGAGTCAAGTGAAAAAGTAAAAGTTTTTTTTTTTTTAAATAATAAATACATGGTTTTTTTTTTCAAACAAGGCCTTAAATTGAGCTAGCAGTCAAAAACGCTTGGCTGTACACCTTACTTGACTAATTATGCCCCAAAATTAGTTATTTATGTCCTGTTGTTTTCATTTATGTCATCCTTGGGCCCACAAAAAGAAGATATATGAAAGGAGAAAAATAGAGAACTGGTTAGTGCTACAAAAAGGTGAGCTAAATGAACAAAAAAAGTCTTATCAAAACAATGTTAAGATGTTCTTATTTGTTAATTAACCACATGCCAAATATACTTTGGCTTATTCTTAGTCAAAAAAACATGCCATCTTTATCAAGGTGCAAGGCAAGTTCTAACCTAACATAGGTTGTTTCACAAGAAAATAAACAAATTAATAAAATAATAAGTTAAAAAGTTAAATTAAAACATTAATTCTTATAACACTACTTCATTCATACTCATACTTCATTTTAAAAATCAATAATACATATACTTAAAAATCAATAATACTATACTTAATAACCTATTTACTATTAATGACAATTATATGTAATTGTTATAATCACCTCTATATAAAGGTAATTATTATCCAATTTGATAAACAAATTTAAAAAAAGAATTTATCAAAAATCAATCATTTTTAAAAAACATAACTTAAAAGTTAATTTACTAAACAATTTTCTTTAAACCCAAATTTGTTTTTTTTTTTTGCCTAAAATGCAAAAAAAAGTGAAAAAAAAATTATCAAAAATCAACCATTTTAAAAAAACATAACTTAAAAGCTAATTTACTAAACTACTTTCTTTAAACCCAAATTTGTTTTTTTTTTGCCTTAAATGCAAAAAAAAAATGAAATTTTTTTTTATCAAAAATCAACTATTTTTAAAAAACATAACTTAAAAGCTAATTTACTAAACAACTTTCTTTAAACCTAAATTTGTTTTTTTTTTTGGCTAAAACTCAAAAAAAAATTGAAAAAAAAAACTTTTTTTTAAACTAACTTTTAAGTTACCTCAATCAAACCTTTAATTATAAAATTGCCACCTAATTTAATTCTGGTAAAAGATTCTTTACAAAAGTTTAGTTTAAAATAATATTTTTCATCAAAAACGAATTGACGTGGGAGTGGGCACTCAAACACTCCACTCCGAGTGTTTTTTCCTAGCTGTGAGTCGCATATTTACATTTGTGTAGACTTTATTACTCTTTTTTATTATTTTGTGGGCTTCATACAAATATATAATTTAAAGCTCTGTTTGGGATAGTTTTTTCAAGATTTTTTTAGATGATGTTTTTTGTGAAATTTTTTAATGTTAGTTCAAACGAAAATACTTTTTAAAATTCTCTCATTATAAGAAACTAGAAAAGTAAAAAAAATTAACCAAAATATTTAAAAAATTCATATAAGACAAAAAAAGGTTTAAAAAGCCACTTTAAGGCTTTTTGCCTCTTTAATGAATTTTTTCAACTCTAACCAGAATGACTATGTTTTTAAATTCGTTTTATCATTAAAAATTGAAAAAATAGGAAAACAATCACAAAAACAATAAAAAGTTTAGAAAAATGAAAAAAAAAACCTACAAAAAAGCAACGAGAAAAGTTATCCCAAACAGAGCCTAAATGCAGCGTTTGATAATTCCAAATGCACACTGATCGGTATGTAAGCATGCCAATCTAATCCTGTATAATATACTATGCTAAGCCTCGATTTTGTATTTAATAAATTGTTTCGCAGTATTTTTCATGTCAAATTCATATGTGGTGAAGTGGCAAAAAAAGGAGCACAAGACGGGCAAGAAAAGACAAAAAGAAAAATTCAATGTAAAACCGTTTAGACAGACCAAAGAGCGTCCGGACAGAAGTAAGCAAAAAGAAATTCATTCGAACGGACATATCAACGTTCGGACGAAACTCAACAAAAAGAAAACCGTTCGAACATACTTAATTGCGTCTAGACGGAACGGGACAATCACAATTTGATTCAAACACTGCAACCAAGAGGTATAGATCAACTCTATAAATACATGGCGTGGTAAATCATTCAGGATCACCTCATAACATTTAAAATTTGATCTCTAACTCATCTGGAGGCAGCTCTGGAGGCTCGGGAAGTGACGGAGAGTTGAAGACGGAGACCCGAGATTCCATTCTTCTTCTATTTTTCATGGATCTGAGTCGCAACATGAGCGGTTAATCTTCTTCTTTCTAGGAGATAATGAACCCCTAGACAGTATTTTAGGATTAGTTTAGATTTCTATTTCTTTTCAATTTGAATTTAATTAATTGTATAATTTTAAGACATTGACTTATGATCAACGATTTTTTATTTAAATATCTAGTTTCTATTTTTATTTTTTGTAATTGTAAAAATGAGATCATACAATTGTTATCTATTCTCATTCTTATTCAAACGTGAATTATTCTATACTTTCATAGGATGGGTTATGCCTTGGACGATCTATGCCATAATCTAATATAGAATATGCCAGGTTTGATTGGAACTCATCCTCTTGATAATCCAAGTTAGGCTTATAATTGTGATCGGATTGGATTAAACCAATGGAAAGAAATAGAATCTGAATGAAACTAAAATATCGAATAGGGTGGTTAAACCTTAGGAAAAATCTTTTCACATCTTAATCTAATCTTTTATTTCGAGTTATTTAATTTTACTATTTTTAGAATAAATCATAGCAAGTTCTTTTTAAGGAAAATCAAATTGAAAGTTTTAATTATTAAATTGTGATTCTGTCTTTTCAATCTCTAAATAACAATATCCGAACTTAGCCACTATCCTACGTGTTAGTAGTTAATTTTAGGATTTTAAATATATATTTTGGTACGAAACGATAACGAATCAATTTTTGGCACTGTTGTCGGGGATTAAATACCACGGTTACGATTTATACAATTAAGATTTTTATTTTGATTTTTTTTCTTTCCTTCTATATATTGTGGTGAGATTATGTTTCTCCATTTTCAAGTTTTCAAAGGCAAGACGATACAAACAAAATTTTAGTGTGCATAAGCGAAGGAAAACAATTCACTGCTATCCAAAGCATTATAAACTTTAATTTTTGAATAGTTTCTGCTAAAACCAAAGAAAACAAGATTTAAGGGGCCTGTAGCCCATCCCCAGTTTTTATTTTAATTCATCTTTTGCATACTTGATCACTGGTCATTACACACACAAGTAGCACCGTTTGATCATAAAATCGAACAAACCATTAGGCACAACTGAGCTATCTTGCACTCTTCCCCACTCCTTCCATCTCTTTGACTCCCATAAACCCTCCAATGGAAAAAGCCAATCAAGAAGGCCAATAGATCAAGTCGTTGATCAAGTATTACACTATGTCAGAATATCTGTCATTGTCCTGCATCCAACCTCCTACTTTTAGGGCATCACATTATGAAATCAAATCCAACATAATTCAAATTTTATCATCTTTCTTTGGACTTAGCAATGAGGACCCGTACAAACACATTGACAAATTTCTTAATATATGTTCAACTGTTAAAATTAGTAATTTTTCAGATGAAGCCCTGAAAATGAAATTGTTCCCCTTCTTCCTAAAAGACAAAACCAAACATTGGCTTAATTTCTTATAAGCGAACACAATCACATCATGGACCAAATTATAATAGAATTTCTCAAAAAATATTTTTCATAGGCAAGACCAACCAGATCCAACGCGCCATTACGAGTTTTACCCAACTCGACAGCGAGACCTTTCACGAAACTTGGAAATGTCTTAAGGACCTCATTAGAGCATGTCACCAAGTACCGAAGTGGCAATTAGTTCAATGCTTTTACGATACCTTACCACCTTAATACTGTCAATTTGTTGATGCCTCATGTGGTGCTACCTTCATGTTGAAAAACAAGAACAAGTTGTGGACTATTTTTAAGAGTTTGAGTGAAAACTCACAATATCAAGCCTCATCATGTTGTACAGATCGATCCATGGCCTCATCTACCCGAAAAATCCTAAAGCATGTACGAGGTGACGTAACCTCCCGATCTAGTGACCACGTTGACACGAACTTTGAGCCAGCTTCATCAAATGGTCAAAGTACAGCACCTTTTGCCCCACCCCCGACCTTTCAAGGTTTATATGCATTGTGCGCCAGCCCGGCCCACTTTGTCACCGATTCTCCAGCCGCTACACAATACACCGAGTTTGTGCAAGAACAAGTTAATGCAGCGCAAGGTTTTTCCCGACTGGCCAATGATCTGTTCTCTAACACCTATAACTTGGGATGGAGAAACCACCCTAATTTTTCTTGGCGGCAACAACCCAATCAAGGTAGCATGCCACCCCCTCCTCCTAGGTCCTCATACCGCAACACCTATAATCCTCTGGCCTATACACCTCCTCTTCAACAACCAGCACCTGCGGCCCCTCCTCGAAACTCTACTTTTGAGGATAAAGTTCTAAAAGCCTTACAAGACTAGGATATGAGAACTCAACTTTTGAGTTCCCATTCCCAATCTATTGCGGAATTGGAAACCCAAGTTGGGTACCTAGCAGCTTCCTTGAATCTCCGAGAGGGCAGTAAATTGCCTAGTTAACTTGTGACCAATCCTAAAATACAATTTGTCATAGCAAGTTAGCCGACCAGTAATAGTGTAAACCACGAACAGACATAGGTAGTGATGACCTTTAGAAATGGGCGAGAACTCGAAACACATCCCGAAAAGACTGTAGCACTCACAGTCCCTCAAGACCTAGAGTCGTTTGACGGCTCTAAGACCGACCCTCCTAACTCATCAACTACACCATCAGCATCTGCTGACACACCAGCCCTTTTACCCACTCCTTCTAGAAAGTCACTAACAACTCATCTGCACCTCCACTAGGACTTTGAGCTCCATTTTTGACACGCCTCGATTGGCAGTTACCATTTAGTAAAAAGAGAGCCTCCATAGATGACATGCTTGAGCTTTTCAAGCAAGTTAAGATCAACTTGCCTCTCCTAGACGCCATTAAGCAGGTTCCCTCTTACACTAAATTCCTAAAAGATCCCTATACCCAAAAGCATAAGTTAAAAACCAATGTTCCAAAAAAAGTTCTTCTCACTGAGCAACTTAGTGCTGTCATAAAACATGACACCATCCCCAATCTTAAAGACCCGGAGAGTCCTACCATATCATGCGTTATTGACGATCATTGATCGATTATGCCCTTCTTGACCTAGGAGCTAGTGTCAACCTCCTTCCATAGTCGGTGTATGAACATTTAGCTTAGGTGAGCTTAAACCTACACTGGTCACTCTCCAGTTAGCTGACCGGTCGACCAAAGTCCCATGAGGAGTCATCGACGATGTACTCGTTAAAATCGATAAATTTCTCTTTCCTGTCGATTTCATCATCCAAGACAGCGAGCCCTACAAAAACCTAAAGAGACAAACACGCATCATCCTTGGCCAACCTTTCTTGGCTACGACCAATGCCTATATTAATTGCTAAATCAAGGTGCTAGATGTTTCTTTTGGAAACATGGAGTTGCGCTTAAATATCTTTTATGCCTCACAACAACCATCATAGCATTCCGACAGCTTTGTAGTCGATGTTATAAAAGAGGCTACCGAAATTGCACTTCCTTTCATCCTAAGCGACGACCCACTAGAGGCCTGCTTAGCCCACTTTATAGTTGACACTTTTGATATCGTACAATCCATCAAAGATGTCAATTCCATGCTTGAGTCTAGCGGCTATCTTGACACTCCATCATGGAAGTCTCAATTTATTCCCTATTGCCCTTCTCATCGATCCCTGCTATGCCCTTACTAGATTTGCCACTAGAACTTGAGCTAAAGCCACTCTCAGCCTCGCTCAAGTACGTTTTCTTAGAGCCCAATAGCACTCTACCTACCATCATAGCCTCTGACTTTACTTCAAACCAAGAAAGTCAACTCGTTGAGGTGTTGAAAGACCATAGAGGAGCCATAAGGTGGTCTGTAGCCGACCTAAAAGGAATTGATCCCTCCGTCTATATGCACTGCATTCACTATGAGGATGATCTTAAACCTACTCAAGTCTAGATGCGGGTATCATATACCCAATTTTCAACAATAAGTGGGTGAGCCCAACTCAAGTTGTCCCTAGGAAATCTTGGCTCACCGTCGTCTAAAATAATAAGGGAGAGTTAATACCCACACACACCACCACTACTTGGCGAATGTGTATTAACTATACGAAATTGAACGCCATGACTAAGAAAAACCATTTCCCGTTGCCCTTCATTAACCAAATCCTAGAACGCTTAGTAGGATAGAGTTTCTTATGCTTCCTAGTGTAGACACCTCAATTTGATCACGTCCAATCTTAGGTGAATCCAACGATGAAAATTGCTAGAATGGTGCCTCAGTACGATTCTCCAAAAATGATCTAAGCTCGGTATTTGAACCCAATCATCAAAACCTTCAAAATAGTGAAATCATCATTAAACCGCCATGTTGGAACCTTGGAGTCGCCATGTTCACTGTGGCAACCACCAATAGAACCTCTTGGAAGCTTTCATTTTTTGTGGCGACTGCATTGTCTAACCCAGCGATCACCAACTCCAACCTGGCAACTGCCAACTCCAACTTGGTGACCGCCAACATGCATAGTGGCGACCGCCAACTCCATTATTGCAATCGCTACTAGAACCTTCTGGAAGCTTCTTTTGAAGTGGCGACCGCCATGTTCATACCCGGCGGCCGCCAACTCCAAAAATCCTGACGTGTCCCAGAATGTGTCAGCATCTCATTGGTTGAAGAATTCTATAAATACCGTACCCCCTGGTACATTTTCAAGACAGAAAATTAGAGAGAGATATATAGAGAGAAGCTCTGTCGAGTCGCCGAGCAATTCCGAGCCCCGACGCCGAAGCCCTACCGAAGTACTGGGAGCCGAGCCTCCAACCGATACTAAAACCCTAGCTTGGATCATCGCCCGAGGATCGAATCACCATTCCTCAACTTGAGAATTTCTTAGCAATCTAGGTACCTTGTTTGGATCCCCGATCATTCTAACTCTATTTTTTCTTTTTTTGGAGTAATCGGATTAAATTCAATTTCCATTCGCGTATTTCTTTAGTTTATAGTTAACCTTGTTCACTATTTACTTTGTCTTATGTAATTTAGTCTTTTTAATTAATTTCTTAGTTTACACATTTACACTAAACACATTGTCTTTTCTTCTTTTATTTCATCAATTAGTGCTAATATATTTTTGACAAATACAACTTGTTAATGCTGTTAATTGTTATAATAATACACTTACATCTATGTGAATGTAGTTATCAATACTACATTCACATTTGAATTAAGTAGTTGTATTTAATTTATTTTATCTTTCTAGTATTAGTTTAATTTTATTTACTAATATATTCTATTTTCATTTTCTTTCCTTTTTCTTTTAATATAGTTTAATTTTCTTGTAATATTCTATTTTTTTTCTTTTTATAATGTAAATTTTTCTTTTCAATGTACCATTTTTTTTCTTTTCTTGTAATATTAATGTCATTTTTTTCTTAGCATTAATTTAATATTCTAGCATTTATTTTTTTTTTTCCTTTTCTTTTTTCTTTTTTTTCTTTTAACATTAGTGTAATCTTTGTTTCTAGCACTTTATTTTATTCTTAGCTTTACTCTTTTTGTAATGTAACATTTTATTTTTTTTATTTTTTCTTTATTATTAGCTTTATTTTTCTTTCCTTTTGTCCTTTTTTTTAATGTTAGCATTATTTTTTTTCTTTTTCATAGCACTTTCTTTTTCTTTTCATTAAACTTAAAAATCATAAAAAGGTTCTTAAGTTATATTTTTAAAAGTGTAACTTCCTCTTCTTTTGTTCTCTTTTCTTTTCATTTTCTTTTATCTTCTCTTTTCTTTTCATTTTCTTTTATCTCTTTTAAAATATAAAATATAAATAATTAGATTTTCTTTTGTTAATATAGCACTTTTCTAACCTTTTTTTTTCTTTTTAGTATAAGTTTCTTTTGTAAACTTTCTTTAGTATTTTTTATGCATTTTTTATTATTATTTTTATTAATTCATCATATTAACCTAGTCTGCTTTGATAATATACATGTTTTAGTTAATTTCTTCAAAATTATGTCTAGAATTGTTCAACTTATTTTGTAACAATTAATATTTAGATAATTTTAGTATATTTTTGTTATTGTATGCCAATTATGATAGTTAGTTTATTTTCGTGAATATTGTATGTGGGAGTACTTCACGTATCCTTTAGTTAGAAATTGCAAGCTGTACGACTTTGAATTTTTCTTTTGATATTAGTTTTATTTGGTATTCTATATACGTATGTTATGTATTTTTCATATTTAATTTTGGATATTCCCGTTTTGCTTCAATTTTCTTTATTTGTATGTTATTGAGAAATTTTATTAAAAGAATCAATGATAATTAGTAGATGCCAATCTTACGGTTGGGCGAATGAAGTGCCTAACACCTTCCCCGATTCGTACTTTAGCTCCCGAGCCCTCTTTCTCTGGTTAAACATTTTAAAAATCAATAGCCATTTTTATTTTTCTTAATTTTTTTCAAAAACTAAGCGGCAACTCTATTTTTAACAAAAATGAGTTTTCAAAAGTGTTAAAATATTTTCTAAACATCTTTGAATTCTCTTATTTTTGACGATTTTTAAAAAATCCCAAAATTTCGGCGCCACAGTATTTTCTGGCGACTCTACTGGGGACTGGTTTACAAAATCAAATAAGATGGCTAGACTTGAAAATATCATTGGTTTTTAATATATATTTTTCATTTGTATTTTTGCATGCATATGCATTGTTCTTCAAACTCCCCTGCCTGGTCGACCTGAAGCCCTAAACGTTCATCCGTTTTGGGGATTGTTGGGAAGACGGGTGACCCTTACTGACTGTACGCTATCATAGATACAGTAAAAGAGTTCGGGCGTACTGGTTGACCATGTCCTGTACCACTCTAGGCATAGGAGGTATATATCCGGCTCTATTCAGAAGGTACCCTGTTCAATTAACTAAAATCGATCTTTTGCATATAGTAGCTTAGAACCCCCCATTAGGTGCTGCTAACCCTAGTAGGATTATGTGTTTTTTTAATTGTATATTTTGATTGCGTATTGTTGGGATTGTTTGTTTGGGCTTAAGTTAGTTCTTTTTTTGGGTTCGACCTGGGTTTTCTGTTATCATTCGATTAGGTTAGCCTTTTGTCTCCGGGTTCTTATTCGAGTTTTGTTCTTCACCTTGTTTGGTTTTTATGTCATAGTTTTCTTCTCGGGGTCATGCCTGTCCTTTGTTTTGAAACCTCTAGGATAGTTTCTCTCTCTTTCGGGCTCTTCCTGGGTTGCTAGTTTTATACCCCCGCCTTTGTTTAGGCTTGATTCCTTTAAACCTTTGCTATACACGCATGAGCTAGTCTAGCTATCCTACCGTTATGCTGTCTGAACCGGTCACTTGGGAGGGTTAGAACTACCTTCTTGTCGGAGTGCTATCCGTTTCTCCGTTTAGATGAACCTTTCCTCTAAAGTTTAATTGATCTCCTTCTTAGCCATCATTCTATTTTTTGGGTCGTCTTGTTGTTACGCTGCTAGTATAAGCCCTACAGGGGCATTATTTCAGCTTTAGTGATTATCTGCCTATGGTTTGCTATTTTAAAAATCTGGAATGTTTGCTATATGTTGTCAAAATTCTTGTCTGAGAAGTGTTTTGATACTGGTTATTTTGCATCCAGTAATCTAAGTTTTCTTCGGGTCTAGATCATTTAGATGAAAAGATTACAGACGACACGCGTCTGAGCAAGATCAGGGTAAGGTTGACTCTATAGAATATCTAAACAGCCAGTTGAGTCATTGAAAATGGTAGAGAACGAAGTTAACTTGACAGCTCTGATGAGAGCTATTACTAAGATACAGAGAGCTATGGAGCAGCAGTCCCAAGCTCAAAACTAATGTCAGGCGCAGATCCGGGCAATTCAGGCCTGTATGCCTGTTGTGAATAGACAGCCGAAGGATACAAATGAGAATGACGAAGACTTTTGGAATGATAACCAAGGATATGAGGCACCGCAAGTTATTGTGCCGCCTTGGGTTCCCCGCCCGGGGGTAGTAGAAGAAGAGAACACTGCACAGTTCAGAGAATCTGTATTGGCAGAGAAAATCGATCGAATAGAGAAGGTCCTTAGAAAGGCCAAGGGAGTCGAGAAATATATGCTCGATGTAGGGGGACTTTGCATGTTTCCAAATGCCAAGCTCCTATATAAGTTTAAAATGCCCGACATGAAAAAATTTGACGGAATCGAAGACCCTAGAATTCATCTTTGAATGTATGTTGGTACCCTATCGCCAATGGAAATTGATGACCAGCTGAAGGTCCAGCTCTTTCACCGATCTCTTTCTGTGGTAGCCCAGAAATGGTTCCTATCTCTCAATGTAGCAAAGACCAGAACCTGTGAGGACATAGCTACAGCATTTGTCAATCAGTATTGCTATAATGTCCAGCTAGATGTAACCACTCGAGAGCTAGAAATCACTCGTCAAGAAAGTAGAGTCGTTTGTGAATTTTTTGACCAGGTGGAGAGCAAAGGCAGCTAAAATGACAAACTGACCAACAGAAAAGGAACTGGTGAGAATTTTAGTCAAGAATCTACAATTCCCCCTGAAAGGTTATCTGATCACATAGTCACTCTCCAGATTTGAGCAATTGTTTGATGCTGGGGTTCAGATAAAAGATGCAATCTGGTCTGGTGATATCGAGGAGGTCGAGCCGAACCAAAAGCCGAGAAGACCTTACCCATCCACTAACCCTGCATCTCGCTCTAATGAGGTGAATTTACTAAACCCCCAATCAGATCGATCGAATTCTTCACCTTCATTACCTTCTCCTAGAAACAACCAGCCATTGCAGCTGAAAAAGCCAAGGAGAGTTTTCACTCCCCTTAATATTTCTCTGATCACGGCCATGAATCGATTTGTCGAGAAAGGGCTGATAAAGCTTCTTGATCCAATGCCGCCTCTTAACCATTTACTGCTACGCTACGATCCAACCCAATATTGCTCATACCATCAGAGCCACAGACACTCAACCGACAACTGTTTGAAACTCCGTCATGACATTTAGGATCTCATTGATAATAAGGTCATTCCACTTTCGTCTGCACCGAATGTCACAGCTGATTTTTAAATTCTTGTAATTTTCATGATTCAAGTCTTGAGTCAAATCGGAGTCTTGTAAGTTTTTGCTTTATTCATATCAGTTGAATTAGAGAGCACATCTGCATGTGCACCCTCTTCCTTTGGTTTCAATTTTGTAATCCCTACTATCTTTGATATCAATGAAATAAACAAAAAATTTTATTATTCTGCTTTGCTTTTTTTATTTTGTACTCTTTCTGATGATTTTGAATACAAAGGGGATGTTCCTAAAGAATTAAAAAAAATTTTAAAAAAAAGAAAAAATGCGTGGCTAACTAATAATTGAAAAAATTTTATCAATAAATCTAGGTAATGAAATTAACTCACAAATTGTCCAAATTGGTTCTTCTTTATTTTCAGTTAAACGTGAACAATAAATGACTTTATTAAAAAAATTTAAAGACATTTTTGCATGATCATACGAGGATATGTCCGGAATTGATCCCGATATTATCTAACATCATATCTCTTTGTATCCCGATACCAAACTGGTCAAATACAAATCGAGAAGGATACGGTCAGAATGGGCTCTGAATATCGAAGAATAAGTCACTAAGCAGATCAACGCTGAATTTCTTATGGTAACCAAGTATCCGAAGTAGGTGGCCAACATTGTGCCGGTCTTGACAAAGGATGAATGCATCAGAGTCTGAGTGAATTTTTAGAATCTCAACAAGGCTAGTCTGAAGGACGACTTTCTATTACCGCATATTGACGTCTTGGTAGATAGCACAACGGGGCACGCTCTTTTATCATTTATGGATGGCTTCTTCGGGTACAATCAGATCTTAATGGATCCTAAAGACAGAGAAAAAATGGCACTCACTACACCATAGGGCACCTACTGTTACCATGTGACACCATTTGATTTGAAGAATGCAGGGACAACCTACCAAAGGGCTGCCAATTCCTTGTTGCATAACATGATACACAAGGAAGTCAAAGTGTATGTAAATGATATGATTGTGAAGTCCAAAAGATCAAGACGGCCATATCATAGTGCTACAGAAATTCATTGAAAGGATCAAGAAGTATAAGACGTGGCTCAACTCGCAGAATAATGGCAGAGGAATCAGATGGAAGAACTCCTCTTATTCGATGAAAGAAGACTACAAATTATGTTTCACATATAAGGGTATCAAAAAAAGATAGCCAAACCGTGCTCGAGACTTGGGAGAAGGTGATTTGGTTCTTAAGGAAATTAAGGCTCCTATTTTTTATCTAAGAGAAAAGTTCAAGCCAAATTGAGCCGTGCTGTATCTGATCAAGACTATTATGACCGGTGGTGCTGTAATCATCATGGATCTGGATGGTAACATTTTCTCCACTCCAATCAACTTGAACCAATTTTAAAAAAATACTACCCTTGAGAGAAAAGTAAACTAAGATAAAAGCTCACTGGGTTAAAAACTGAAAAGACGATCCAGGCAAAAATTAGAGCAGTCCGCAAGGCCAAAAACCCAAAAGGATGACCCTGGCAAAAGTTAGGGCTATTGGCCTAACTAGGTTTCAACCTGTTTCGATGATAACAAACCAAAGCTTCTAATTGTGCAAATTGAGTATGTTCACAGGACTTCAATGACACAAGCACAATTAAAAAAGTAAAATAGAAGCCATGAAGCATGAAGATCATATACAAGCGGCTAAGATCCATGGAGCACGAAAAAAACCAAGAAGAAAAGAAAAAGACTTGAAAGACTTGAAGATTTTCTAAGTGTAAATGCACTAGGACCTATATAAGTTCACATACCATTGGTTGTATGTGTGAAAGCTCATAGGAGACCTTAGTTTGACCCTAGGTGCTTAATATTTTATGAAAAATCATTTTCAAAGTATAAAA
>JAULJZ010059097.1:0-61393 GCA_032270985.1 Heliamphora pulchella
ATAACACCTAATAAATAAGTTAAGAATTATACCTAAATAACTTAATATGATTTTTTTACATTTTATAACAGCTAAATAAGTTAAGTTAATAATAAATATAAAATATGTTATTTTTGCATTTTACATTTTGCCACTCACACGTTTTTTCATCACTAGTTAACTTTTTATAATTTTGAACCTCTGACATTTTTTTCTAATATAATTTCATAAACTTGAGAGGGAGTGTATATATTTTTGCATTTGTAACAATATTTTACATTTTTTTGTTTTAACTAGTTTTCTTTCTTCTTTTTTTATGGTTTTTGCATTATTGTGGATTGAGGGTCCCTAGCTAATATAGTTATTACTGATTTGGGGGGATCTTTTTGTTTTATTTTTTGTTCAATTTTTATTAACTTTTTCATTATTACTATTTATTTTGTTTACATTTTTGTTTCATTTTTTTACCTAGAATAGTTAGGATTAAGTTCTAAGTATAAAATTTGACTTTGTAACTTTATTAGTGATTTTTTTACTTTTATTTTTCTACAAACAAACAAACAAACAAACATGTGAGTGAACTATGAAAGAAATTTAATAAACAGTGTAATAATGAATATTACTGACGAAAAATTTAATCCCTCATAATTCATCTTTCAATACAAACATGACGTTATTTTCTTCTTGTTTTTTTCTCATGAAACTTTATTAATGGCCTTATTGTCTTGAACCTACTTTGGATCTTCCTCATGCCCTTCAGCTATATATATATATATATATATATATATATATATATACCAAAACTATTGACAACAATAATTGCTTGAGCATAATTTAAGGATGTTTATCGTAGTTAAAGTTATAAAAAACTGTGTTATTCTTGCAAATACTATAACTTAAGATGAAAAAGAAAAAATATATTAGATATATTAATAAAATCTTAAAAAAAAACAACTCTAAAAATTTATTTCAAACACTTTAATTTTTTTCATTATTTTTTAAGGAAAGTTAGATTTTTAAAAAATAAGCTTTTAAAACATTTTAAAAAGAGACTTTGTTACCCATTTAGGTCCAAATATTATGAAACTGTTGACTAGGCTGGCATAGGCATAGGCATAGGCCATAACGAAAGTGGGCTCTTTTTAAAAAAAATAATAAAAAAAATAAAAAATAATAAGTTAACTTTTTAATTTAATTAACGAATTAAAAATTTTTAAATTTAATTCTCATTCTACGTAAAATCGTGTTTAGTAAACACGTTTTGTTTACAGAATGTATATTTTACAAACTGTGAATCCGTTAAAATAAAATATTACCTTAAAAACGTGTTTAATAAATACGTTTTTTTTACAAAAAAATATTTTTACACTAAAAAAGTATTTACTAAATACGTTTTCTTATTACAAAAATATTTTTTATACTAAAAACGTGTTTAATAAATACACTTTCTTTACAAATATATTTTTACACTAAAAACGAGGTTAGGAATTTACATTAAAAACGTTTTCGGTAAAAACCTTTTCTTTGCAAATAGAGTTAATGGAATTGTGTTTACCGGTAAAAAACTCAATAAAAAACATATTTATATAAAAAGTATTTTTTTTAATTTTTGAATATATTTTTATAATTAAATCAATTTATTACGTAGAACTAGTCGAGTTTCTTGTTTGTATAAAAAATTAGATTGATTTGATAACTATAACTAAGTGATTAAATAATATTTGTTTAAAAGTTTGTTTTTTAAATTATAACTTTTATTTATATTATTCATAAAAAAATATTATGTAATTACTTAACTACAGTTACAGTTATCGAGTTAACCTAAATTTTTGTATGAATAACAAACATATTGAATTTTACGTAATAAACGGATCTGATCATAAAAAAATATTTAAACATTAAATCACAAATATAAATAAAGTTTAAACTGATTGAGATTAATTATTAAAAATATGAAAAAATAACATACTAACTCATCCACGAGAAAAACAGAATACGCACATAAATATATTTACCATTAAAAAGCTCAATGAAAAATATATTTACATGACAAGTATTTTTTTTAATTTTTAAATATATTTTTATAATTGAATTTATTTATTACATAGAACTCGTCGAGTTCTTTATTTGTAAAAAATATTAAATTAATTTGATAACTATACCTAAGTGATTGAATAACATTTTTTAAAATTTTTTTTTAAAATTATAACTTTTATTTATATTATTTATAAAAAAATATTATATGATTACTTAGTTACAGTTATTGAGTCAACTTAAATTTTTACGTAGATAACACATTTATTGAATTTTACGTAATAAACGGATTTAATTATAAAAAAATATTTAGAAATTAAATCAAAAATATGAACAAAGTTTAAACTGATTGAGATTAATTTATTAAAAATATAAAAGCATCACATATTAGCTCATCTATGGAGAAAATTTTTAGTTTGCGCTGCGTGTTTAACAAACACGCTTTTTATTTATTTCAAATAAAAACGTATTTGTTAAACACATTTTTACCATTAAAAATTTAAGCGTATTTGCTAAACACGTTTTTATGTTGTTATAACTTAAAATGTATTTAGAAAACACGTTTTCTATTAAAACGTGTTTACTAAACAAGTTTTTACGTAGAATAAAAATTTATATGAAAATTAAACTGAAAGCGAGTTTAGCAAGTACGTTTTCTATTAAAGTGTATTTGTTAAATATGCTTTTATGTAAAATAAGAAAAAAAATTTTAAAACTCCAATTCCATTAATTAAATTAAAAAATTAATTTATTTTGATAAAAAAAAACCCCGAAAGTGAGTATGTAATACCACCTTTTTCTCTCTCTCTCTCTCCAGAATTTTTCTTTAATGAGGCAGATTCTGATCAATTTTTCGAGTAGGGGTAAAATGAGGGACCCATAAATTCTTTACTTAATTTTAATTAGGAAATTTTGGCAGTAGTCTTAACTTATATAGTATAACAGGATTAGTCCGCTCTAACAAATTTTAATAAATTTAGTTCAAATTCAGTTTACAATTCCAAAATGACCCTAACTTTGTTTAAAACAAATTTTTTTAAACAAATTCAGTTTAGAATTCCTCCGACTTCGTCTTCAGTGCCGACGCTGACGTTATTGGCTCCTTCTACTCCAGCGCCAATGCCGGTTACTCTTTCTCTGGCGTTGATGTCGGCCAATCGTTCTTCTCCGGTAATCTCCTCCTCCTTCTTCGACGCCGATCTCTTCTTTCTTTTTCGGCGCCAACATTCTTCTTCTCAGGAGATCTACGGCGCCAACCTCCTCCTTTTTTGGTATCGACCTCTTCTTTCTCCGACGATTTTCTCGATTAGTTATCATAAATTAATAGATAAATTTCTCAGTACAAAAAAAATTAACGAGTAGTTAAATTTCTTGTATTGAAAAAAATTTCTGTTAAATTTTTGTGTATTGGAAGAAGAGTAAGAAGAGGAAATGGTATTGAGAAATTACTCAACTAAATTTCGTGTCTTGAGAAATTTTTTAGTTTGAAGCAAAATCATGTATTGAGAAATTTCTCAGTTAAGCCCCAAGAAGGACAACGACAGCAAAGAGAGCTGATAAATTTAACTGATTACCAGCGTTGCACAAGGAGAGAGGAGGTCGACAGAAAACAAGGTCGATAGCGAAGGGAGATTGGCAGCAAGCGGTGGTCGGTGGCCAGATCGGTGCTCGTATTCATACTCTTGAGCCGATTTGTTAAGGAGCTTGATTTAGAAGGGGTAAGATGAGCCAGATCTGTGCGCAGAGTTAGTCGATAGCGAGTCGGTGGTTCACATCCATGGTCCAAATCTGGATGGATGATGAGGAGTGACGGTGAGGAGAAGGAGCGGCACCGATAGACGTCGCAGGTTTGGAGAAGGGAATGGGAAGGGGCGACGACTAGTTGAGGCGGCTAGGGTTTAGACAAGGGAAGGGGAAGGGGAGGCCACTAGTTTGAACGGAGGCAGTGACTTGAGCTAGGGTCGGCGAAGGCAAGTCGACGATGAAGTTGGTGGTACAAGGGTAGCGCAAAGGTGTGTGCAAGGGCGGTTGGAGGCGACGGAGGGTAGAGGTTGTAGATCGGAGGTGGTGTGGCGACGATTGATTCGAAGGGAGGCGGCGACTGGAGCTAGGGTCGGCGGAGGGCTGATTGACGACGGAAATGGTGGTACAAGGACGGCACAAAGGTGTGCGCAAGGGTGGCTGGGTGCGGCGAAGGGCAAAGGTTGTAGATCGAAGGTGGTGCGGCGAGGCTTGGTGGTGTGACAGCTAGGGTTTGGAGAAGTGAGGGGAAGGCAGTGGGGTGCGACTTATTTGAATTTAGGATTTCCTCTGGTTGAGGCGGCGGCT
This sequence comes from Heliamphora pulchella, assembly GCA_032270985.1. Lineage (NCBI taxonomy): Eukaryota > Viridiplantae > Streptophyta > Magnoliopsida > Ericales > Sarraceniaceae > Heliamphora > Heliamphora pulchella. The sequence goes on from JAULJZ010059097.1 coordinate 4,342, forward strand.
GAAGGATAAGAAGATATGGTTTTGAAAGGTATATTAGTCCTATTTTAAAATGGTGTTTAAAAGGTGGGATTTTATCTCACTAAAAATTTATGATAGAATTTATTTTTAAATAATTATTAAAAATAAGATTTATTACTAATTAACTTTTTTAATTAAATTTAAAAAGGTTAACAAAGTAATTAACTTATTTTCAATGCATGTTTTAGTTAATTTTGAGCTTTAACTTTAATGCTGTGTATTTATTTAAATTATTATTTTTACTAATATTTTTAATAGCTTTTATAATTTTATTTTTTTTTCACTTAACATTCAAGTTTTACATTTTTAGGTGATTTAATAAAGTTTTTCCTTTTGTATTAAAAGTCGAAACAAAACTAAAAAAAATAAGTCAAAAAAATGTGAAAAACAAGGAAAAAAATAATTTGGTTAGGTAAAAAATTAATAAATTAACTATAACCTAAAATTTAAAGGAAATTAAACCTAATACAATCAAATGATGACCCCCATAAATTTGAGAATGCTTAAAATGCAGTAATAAGTGCTAATCAAAAATAAAATTTAAAATAATATGTCAAATTAAATTTGTTCAGAATTTTAGTACAATAATTTCAAAACTTCTTTAAAATCTATAAATAAAATTAACATTTTTATTAGTCAGTGAGACCACGTGCCCCCTTAAACCCTTAATTTCTCCATTTGTGTTTTTTCTCTATCTAAATGTATGTATGTATATGTATGTAACCCTCTAGTAGATGAGTAATTATACGGTCCTTTCGGAGTATTATGTAGCAAGTCTACGTAGTGTTCTTATTTAATATGATAATAATAAATTTTATAGTAGGTACATAAGGGCTCATTTTTGTAATTTGGTGATTAAAAAACAAATTGTGATCTATATTATGTAAATTACGACCATTTATTTGTCAGAAGTACCATATAACATTGCTTACGTAGTACTATGGGAGTATTTAATAATTTTCCCTACTGGGCATTGTTTCGCCTTTTAATGGGTATAATTGTTTGATATATTTTTATGATTGTTGATCATATAGAAAATAAAGTTTATCCAACATCTTTAACTATATAATTGAAAAATATTTATTTGACTATTTTTTTTAAAATTATATTTATTATTAATTTATTTGTAAGTAAATGTATAATTACAGATATGATTCAATTTTATTTTTTTGCATAAACAACACACTCAACAGACTCTATACAATAAATGAATCCGTTCAAATATATATATATATTCAAAAACTTTGCTATCTTTTTGAAACACAGCATCGTTTATCCCCTCTACTATGCTGTTGTCATCTAAATAATTGAGCAGCTGGCTTTAGAAGTTTCCTTCTCTCATCCATGACTTACATTAAAAAAATTAAATAAAATAAAAAAATAGAAAAAAAGCATGCATATTCCACTGGCTAATTAAGTAGTCAAGATTCCACTCCATCCCAAAGGAGAAACCCTTTATGGTGTTGGGATGGCGCCACCATGATTTTCACTTTTTGACTTCAAAAATATCTGTAGTTATAATCATGGGATTAGGCTCTCATCCATCAAGAAAATCATTCATAGATTTACACGATTGTAGATGTATAAATGATTTCTTGATAGATGAGAGCCACATATGATTCAAAATATATACACAATTGTAAATCTATGAATGATTTCTTCATGGATGGGAGAGTATATATATATATATTAAAATATGATTCAAAATATATACACGATTGTAAATTTATAAAAGATTTCTTAATGGATGGGAGTAGAATCCCCTAAATTCAGAATGGACCGAATCCTTAGACTGGACAAACTTAACCCTTAACGAACCAGGTCAAAATGGCAAGGCCCAAGAAAAGTCGAGACGAGGCACCCGAGTTCTTGCTCGGTCAAAGACCAAGCGGTGTTGGAGGACCAAAATCAAGAGCATTAATTGCAACATTACAAGTTTCACATAATTATTTTGTTAAAAGTAAATATAATGAATAAATTAATAGTATTGATTGAGAAAAAAAGTAATAGGTCATGCTAACCACCGCCCAATAGACAGTGGTTAATAGCATAATAAAAATAAATTTTTTTTAATATCAATTACATTAAAAATTGATATAACTTGAGTTTTTTTTTTAAAAAAGAGAAAATTAAAAACGTAAAGGTTTTGTTCGGATAACTAAATAATAGTGGAGAGAATCTTTAGAATAAAAGAACTATCATGGGATTGAAATTTTTTATTTGGATAAACATGCAAAGGTTTAGATATAAAATATGATTAGAGTTCAATTATTTTTATATATTGAGAAGATCGGAAGGGAGATTTTTATATCTTAAAATAAATATTTAAAAAAAGTGAATTGGCAATATTTTATATTTATCTATATAATACTAAATTATATTGAAAGTGTAATTTTTTTTTGAAGATTTGAAATAGTAAGATTTAGGGTGATTTTATCTCAAGTCATATTTTTAAGAGTTTCTTAGAGTTAAGTATTGTTTCATTTCTTTTATTTCTAGAACTCCTAATCTAAGTTAAAAGTTCTAAAATGCTCCATTTTGTCATTTAAATTTTCATACCGCACTATCCAAACAAACCATAACGGTTTCTTGATTTTTTCCTAGTATATAGAACCCAGTATAGAAGTAAATGTTCCATAGTGAAAATGAGGCAAAAAAATTGCAAAATGAGATGGAAATATACGTTGATTCGGAATATGCAAATTTTTTACGGATTGATTTGGGTGAAAAATTAGAGTCAGAATTGTCATATGACAGAAATGAGAATCATGAGTAAATTCTCTAAAACACTACATTCTATGGCATAAAAATCTTTCACTCGATTGAAAATTCAAAATTGAATAATAAAAACGTGTATTAATTTCTTTAAAATGAGAACTTGTAGTCAAATGAGAAAATGAGACAAAATGTATTCAAAATAGGTTCAATATAGGATGATTTAAAATATGAACAAATATTCAAATGATAAAATGAGTCATAAATGAGAAAATGTATCCAACAAATGGTTCATGTATGGTCTGACTACAAATGAAAACATGTATTGAATAATATTCTCTTAGACTATTTTAAAATGAAACCATTTATTCAAATGATAAAATAACTCAACATGTATTCAAAATGAATCTAAAAGGGACCATATTTAAAATAAGAATATATATTCAATGATAAAAATTGAGTTATAAATGTTTTGAAAAAATAGTTCAATTGATAAAATGAGTTATGAATGAAAAATGTATCTAAAAGAAGTCTATGGACTACTTTAAAATGAGAAGATGTATTCTGCTTTAAAATGAGTTATAAATGAAAAATATATAATATCCTGTTGCTAAATCTCTTTCTGATTGGATACTCACGATTTTCATGATTCATTTGTCAATATTTTAGAAGATCTGTAATATTCTCAAAATGGAATTATGTTCAAAATTGAATTTTTGCAATCCAAAAAATGAAATCCACTATCTAATGGAATTATACTAAAAATAAAATTTTCACAATCAAAAATCAATCTCCAAAGATTCGAAATAGTTTCCCAAAAGTGGAATTCAATTATCTAATAAATTGAATTAAAGGTACGTATAAACGTATATCCATTTCTTTTGATTTGGTCTTTAAATAAGGGTATAACAGTGCAAAATATTTAATATATTTAAAAATGGGATCTTATGAAATTGTTAATTTGTCAATGGAACTTAGCTCAAAATAATTAGTAAATATTGGACTCCCAACTAATTAACTCTTAGATTTAAACAAAATTTATTAGTTTGTGGTAAAATAATTGATTGAAACAATTGTAAAATGATAGATGTAACGACCTAAGTGGACTACTGGTCCAACAACTTGAATAAAGAGTCTAACAACGTGATTCAAAATATTTAAGTTCAAGTTATTAGTAGTAGTCCACAACTTTCATTATATACCAGATTTATTTTCTATTTTTCACCAATGTGTGATGGGTTTTCACAATATTTTTCACTCAAATACACGATACCCTTGTGACGTAGTCTAAGTTCTTCCCCTGATTGGGATGTGAATATGTCACGCCCTCAACTTCGAGGCATACGAACCAACCCCGACAACTCCGAAAAAACGAGAATTTTATTGTGAAAGAGTTTTAAAGCCTCAAGCACCACGAAACGTCTTTTAATAAACCATTTAAAAGGGAGGACACGAACCCCCAAAGAAAAGAATTTAAAAGAAACAAAAGGTGAAAAATTTCTCCAGTAAGCAGATCACTCGATCGGTCTTGTCATATGTTGCAATAGTTTTTCCCAAATTTGAAAAATCAAGAGCAATATTAGACCGCTCGATAGACCAATCGATCGGTCCACTCCTGGACCCTTTTTCAAGCCAAGCTTCCCAATTCCACTTCCCCACCCTTCAACCACACCTTCCAACATGCATTATCAACGAAACAACTTACATATACACAAAGAAAAAGATATACATACATCTCCCATTATCGAAGACCCAACGATTTTATACATAAAAATCTCATGGAACACCTCACCAACCCAATCAAAAATACCCGATAACCTCGCATGCATACAATTCATAAGCACGTGGCCTTAAACCTTTACAAAATGATTATCAACTATTCCAAAATATCAAATCAATGTATAAAAGTTTTTTTTTACATTTACAAGATATGCATTTCCCAAAAGATCTTTCTACATATATGTAATTCTATCAAAAAGTTCAAAAATGATCTTTAAGACCAAGCTTCTCAATTAACTGCCTTTTTTCTATTATCACCTAAAATAGATTAAATAACGTAAGCCGAGACTCATAAGAAAAAGATTATATATGAATATATGTATGACATGTGAGGATAATCATGTGAATACACTAGAAGTTTAAACCCAAAACTAAATTCACTTTTTAAGTAAATTCTCATTCACATAACCGATTTTCTTTTCTTATCAAAACTAGCACCGACCATGTTTAGTTTCTTTAGTTCTGTCATCTCGAACCCAACACGGTTACCATGACTCTCATTTTATTTCATTTGGTCCCGTTCATTTCCCAACTACAACCATTATTAAGATATCTCAATTCTCATATTCATAAACTATGTTATCTGATTCTATAAACCCAATTCTTTCATTAATTTAATTAAGTACCAAGGCCGGACGACGCCAATAGACCCAAACGTATTTATCACCACCGGCCCACGTGAGACCCAATGAATAAAGACTCATTTTATAATCCGACATGGATAGCACGCATTTTTGATTTCTCTCGAAAACATCGATTGGTGGGCCACCCAAGAGCACGCTTTTACGGGAATTAACCAGAAGGAAGAGCATGCCTTACATTGCACAAGTTTCTGGTCTTTCACCAAGGAGCTACTCGATCCCAAACTTAATTATTCATTCCATTCATACGGTATCTTAATTAAGTCATTCACATTTAAATCAACACAAGTCCAACCGTCAATCCGATTCTTCTCGCCAAACCCAACACCATTAAGATTTCAATTATCAACCATTAAAATACCTATATGATTTTCATATTTGAATTAATATAATGAGATACAATCAAATCTTATATCTCATGCCTTTACACACATCTAACAATCCATGAAATTTATTCAAAATTCTCAACACAACACTACACCATTTCACCCATTCCCAAGATTCATGAAATTAACTTAACAATGAGTTGATACAAGTTCTAATTCATCAAAATTTCAATCGATTTCATTATTCGGGTCCAACAATCCCAAAACTTCCAAATCTCCATGGTTTTACCAAAACAAAACCCGAACTTCCCAAAACTTAAGTTAAAGGTCCTTCCATGATAATATCAAGATTAAACTACCACAAATTATCCAAAATCATGAGATTTAACATGTTTTAACCCCAAATCATAACTTAGGGTTTCAAAATATAGATTTATTATATTTTCATGTATAAACTCAAAATACACATTATATATCTAACGAATCTTCATAGATAATCATAAATCTTACCTCTTACATGCTCAAACAACTCAAGACAAGGCTCAAACAAGCTCCAACCAAGCAAGACTCTAACTGGAGGGTAAAAACTAAGCTTCCAATGCACAAGTCGACTCTTTCAACTCTTAACAACCAAGGGATGAGCAAGGAATGTTCTCCAAGAAGGGTAGGAGAGCTCAAGAGAGCTTCAAATCTAGATCTAGGGTTTTGGCTTTCAGCTTAGAGAGAGAGAGAGAGAGAGAGATGAAGAGAATGAGAACAAACACCTCAATCCCGCAACTTAAAGTGCTCTCTGTTACAGACCGCTCGATCAGTCCCAAGACCGATCGATCGGTCTCTCGCTGGAAGGTATCCCAAGGAAAGAAAAGATATATGATTCAAATTTTGTTCCAACGCCTCAAGGTTCATTTAAACAACTCACAATAATTATTTTTATACATTAACAAGCATATAATAACCACTAACAATCATTACCATGATCAAATTTTAATTCCTTCCCATAATTAGATATTCAATAATCACATTCCACCAAACAAGTCAAAACAAGTTTTAAGTAATCTTTTCAAATTACAAGAAATGGGGTCTCTATATGATAGCATCCCATTAGTGAACACAGAGCAGCCCATTAGCGTACACAATGTATAAAATCTCAGAACATCTATCCCTCTCCGGATCCTCTACTCTTCTATCTACACTGCCACGGAACCGTACATAAAAACTAGAGTTGGTTATAATATCATTTGTAATGATCCAAGTGAAATATTGGCCGAATAACTTAAATAAAGAGCATAATAACACGACTCAAAATACTTAAATCCGAATTTTTAGTAGTAGCAGCTTACAAATTTTATTATATATAAGACTTATTTTCTATCTTCTATCGATATAGAATGAGTTATTACAATAGATTTGTAGTGAGAGTAAAATAACAATTTGGACAAATATTTTATAACTAGTGAGAAGATAGAATAAGAGTAAGGGAATTTAATAAAAAAATTTCTAAAATGACTGATAGCATTCGTTGAGCTTATAAATGTATATATACATGTAACAAGTTTTAAATAATTATATGGCTACAAAAAAATTACATTGACTATATAAATTAAAAATTTATTAATATTATTGTTTTTAAAAAAATATATAGTTCTATATTGAAGTTATAGATAATCTCAAAAGTTTATAAATAAAAAATAAAACGAATGAATGATAGAGATAAGATAACTCAAAGAGTATCTTGGAGAATTTTAGAATAATAGAATTATAGTAAAAATAGAATAATATATATAGTTATACTTGTTTATATATATATATATATTTTAGAGAGAGAGAGAGAGAGAGAGAGAGAGAGAGAGAGAGATAAAAAAATACAAAAAAGAGAAAGAAACTTGAAGTATCCAAGCTCCAAAAACTACTGAAATTTGGAAAAGTAGATAGCAAGGGTTAAGGTAGGTATTTTATCTAGTATTATGCGATTCACTATATTTTGGAACAAAATATTAAATTCTTTAATCGAATAACTTTTCAATATTAATAATAATTTATTCTTAAGCTTTCAACTCGTAAAATTTGATTTAGGAGGTAATCTAATTAAATTCTAATCATAAAGTATAAATATAAATTGAGTGGTAAACACTATAAGACTAAATAATTATTTTATACCATCAATGATGAAACTTGATCCAATTATGGTAATATTTTAATATATTATTATTTAAACCTAAACCTTAAGATATATATTTAGTGGTCATAATTTAATTACATACTAAATTTTAAAAATAAAAAATATTATCATAAATGAGATGTAATGATAATAACTTAAAGAAAAGAAATTAATGTGTATAAATACCTAACAGGTGGGAGTTTTACAAAGAATTTAAGTATTTTTAATTGAGATTAATGTCAATTATTAATAATGATATTTTATGTCCTCATAACTTAGGGTAACGATTAATTCATAAACTTCTTCATACTGCTGGTGAGTGATTTTGTATGTAATGTATTCTTTTTATTAAAACTACCCTTGTCACAAAAATTATTTGAGGAACATATGTGTGATATATATATTCTTCACATATTTTATAACAGTTTTGAAATCTCGTGATGATATTTCATGATCTATATGCGCATAATTAAGTACATATAGTTAAAAAATTTAGTGGATATTCTAGAGAGTGACTCTTGTCACTAGAAGATTGCACCTACTATCTCAATAGTTGTATGATTATCTAATGTGGTATGTCAATTGGATCGGCTTAGGGAATAATCATAGATACCATTTCGATACTACCTCTAAGTGCAATATGTGTGGACCTACGCATTTGATGCTTTAGAGGCAACGTTGAGACAAATGTGAAAATGTAACATACATTATATTTTCACACATAATTAGGAGCTCGAAACTAAGGAAATAGCTCTCGAACAAACGAAGAGCAGTTAGCATGCCAAGAAGGCAGGATGGGCACACGATACACGACAATTTAAAGGCCTGCCAATGGCCAAAATGAGTATCTTAACCAGGGTTGTTCATGACACAGTTAGAGTCGTTAGAACCTCCTAAAAGTTTCTCTCTGTCGAAGTTCACCTCATACAATGGCAGACTCGACCCCCAACCTATATAAGTTACTTCAGAAAAATGATGACACTATGGAGTGGGAACAACACGCTGATGTGCAAGGTGTTCCCTTCAAGCTTGGAAAAGTCGGGCTGCAGCAGATGAGCCGAGTTTATCAGCTACTTTCACATCCAGTTTGTGACGAACATGAAGATCCCTAAGGAGTTTGATTCCCTCCTTGCCTTGAGAAGGGGAAAGATTGAGCTGCTTAAGGGCTACACTCGAAGGTATTGAGAAACATACAATGACATTGAACACTACAACGAGGAACCAACAGTGGCGTCCTTCAAGCCTAGCGTTGCTCTGAGGAGTAAACCACGAGCTCCCCTAGCCAAAAAGTGCCTGATGGGAATCTCAAACTTGATGATCAGGCTCAAGTAGCATCTGAGGATGGAGGAAGATGGCAAATAATAGAAACACGAAGAAGGAAGAGTCAACCCCACATGGCCGAGTAAGAAAATGAGGAAGGAGAAGTTTGATGTCCCAATTAGAATCGGGATGGAAGTATATAATGCCAGAGAGGCCATCAATTCTAGTTTTAAGAACTAGTATTTCACATTCTCCTCCAGATTAAAGAGAAGCCTTATTTTTTGGCAGTCGAAGATATCAAAAGAGGCTGTAAAGGTGGCGATCAAGTCCATATGAAACAGTTGTAAAGGCCTAGAAGTAAAAATCACCATTTTTGTTTGAAAAAAACTTTTAACTTATTTTCCTTATTGATTTGCATCACATATTTTATTTTTTTTTAAATTTGAGTTGAAGTAAATCAACCACCAACTCTTTTTTCAAAAGTTTTAAAATTAAATTCATGTAAGCATGTCCAAACCTTCTATGCCATAGCCAACTATTATCATTCAAGGCAACCAGACATTTTGTATCATTTTTAGATAGGTCATTAAGATTGAAAGTATAAACATTTTAATACCTATGACCTTCAAAAGTAACTTAGTTGTCGGTTGAGTTTTCAATAACGCACTTAGCACGATTAAAAATAACTTTGTGACCCTTGTCACAAAGTTGACTAATTCTTAAGAGGTTATATTTCAAACCATCAACAAGCAAAATATTTTCAATAGAAAAGGAAGGAGTTTTACCAATAATACCAACTCCTATGATTTTACCCTTACTATTGTATCTAAAAATCACAAATCCACTTTTCTTTGGGCATGAGAAAGGTAAATATTGACTTGTTATCTATCATGTGTCTTGAACAAGTATTATCAAGGTACCACATCACTTCCTTGAATAAGGACTTGAGACACACTTGCAAAAAAGATCAAGTTTTGACTTTTGATATCCAAATTTTCTTGGGTCCATTAGAATTAGTTCCATGTGGGTGTGTTCCCTTTAGAATCCAAACCCTTTTAGCAGTTGCAATATGAACTTTTTTATGTAGACAGTGTGTGACAATGTGTTTATACTCATAATAATGAAAGCAAGTAATATGAGAATGATTAGAAGAAACTTTAACAAAAATATTGCTAAAAAATTCTTATTTTGTTTTTGGTTGGTAACCTATGCCAATTTTGTCAAAAACACATTTTTGCATGCCAAAAAGTTTGTCAAGATTCTTTTTTTCAATAGTGAATTTATGCACAATTTTAGTAAGGTCTTCTACTTTTTCTTTTAAAGACATTTTTATTTTTCAAAGAAGTTACTTGGTTAGGCACAACTTGTTTTTCTTCTTTTAAAGATTCTACTTCAGTTGAATGAGTAAAAACTATTTTCTTAAGAATGATATTTTTAACATTCATTTTTCTCAACTCATCATACATATCTTCAAAAGTAAGTTGTTGTTCTTTTAAAGAAAAATGATCATAAATTAACTCTTGTCTTCCTTGGCCATGAGGCAAAGATCAACAATTTTATTTTTTTCTTTTTCATTCTTAGAGCTACTATCATCGATTTCACACAAAGCAGGCAACATTGCCTTCTTGAACTCCTTTTTGTAGTGCTTTTTGAGTTGGGGATATTTGGCCTTCATTGGACCAGAGTTTTGGCACTCAAGGCAAATGATTTCATCATTCTTGTTGTCACTTTTGAATCTGCTAGTTTCACTTTTGAATTTGTTGGATTTACCTTTGTGCCTATCTTTCTTGAAGAATTTTCTTTCTCCTTATTCTTTGTTTCTATGCAGCCTCTTGAACTTTCTTGTGATGAGAGCAAGGTCATCATTTTCATCACTATAAGAATCTTCATCATATTCATTCTCGGGGATGGAAGACTTAAAGGAAATTTCTTTCTTCTTTTTGTTATCTTCTTCATCATCTATCTTGATATTCGTCTCATGAGTCATGACTGACTCAAAAAGCTCCTCTAGGTTCAGAGTGGTGAGATCTTTACCTTCTTGAATGACTGTCACCTTGACTTTCCAACTCTTAGGTATGCACCTTGAAATTTTTTTGACCATTTCTGCATTAGTGTACACCTTACCAAAATATTTTAGTCAATTTATAATGCCAGTGTATCTAGTGAACATTTTAAAAATGATTTCATCATACTTTATTTTAAACAATTCATAATTATGAACAAGTATGCTAATTTTAGATTCTTTGATTTAGTTGGTTCTCTCATAGGTAACCTCAAGTCTATCATATATCTCATTGGCACTGTCACAGGTGGAGATTCTATTAAACTCATCAGGGTCAAGAGAGCAATCCAACAGACTCATGGTTTTAGCATTTTTTTGTATCTCTCTAACATCAGTTTTAGTCTATTCATTTTCAAGCTTAGGGACAATTGCCCCTTCTACTACTTTGGTAGGCCTTTTAAGACCATTTATAATGATCCTCCATAGGTCATAGTTAATAGCATGGATGTAAATTCTCATCTTGGCTTTTCAATAATTGTAATTTATTATACTAAATAAGGGTGGTCTATTAGTGGACTGGCCTTTAGGTTGAACTAGTCCAATACTTGTTGTCATGGATCCACTTTGACTGTTAAGTCATTAAATAAGAAACCAAGTTCTGATACCAATTGTTAGTCCTAGGCAACCCAAGAAGATGATGAATTAGGTTTTAAAACAATAAAAATAATTTTAAGAATCTTTTCAAAATTTTTTTTAAAGAGGTAAGAGAGAGAAAGTGGTGCCAGGCACTAGGATTTATAGTGATTCGGCCTTTTTCAAGCTTACGTCCACTTCTCAAGATTTATCTTGAGAATTTGCACTAAATTTGAATGTTTCACAAACGCATTCAAAAGCCTTTACAGCCTAAAGAGGTTTCTACAAATACTCTCTATTTTTCTAAATTCTCTTAAGCTCTTTTTTAAAAAGTTACCACACTCTTTTAAAGGATCATAAGGGTGATTCACCCTTTACAATAAATAAAATTGAATCAAAGATTCACAAGCACTCACTCTTTACAATGATTTGGTAATAAATGTATAAGGAAGTGCAAATTTTTGGGGCTGGAGAAGTAAATGTAGTAGTAAATGCTTCTATGAAGAATTTGAGTTTTCAATACAATCAATAGAAAAGTGTCCAAAAGTTTAAAACTCTGAAATTTACTCCGTATATAGTCCACTGAAGTAAATGACTGTTGGTGGTTGGTGGAGGCAATTAATACTTTTGAAAAAATTACCGTTTGAACCGGCGCACCTTTAAAATCCATCGTGGGTATCAACACAAATCTATTTGGTGTCGACACAATCTAGTCGTGGCCTTGGTTCTTGTGCGAACGTGTCAACTCGATGTTTCGTTGGTGTCAACCTTATTTTTGTATTTTTCTCACCCACAAAGTGGTGTCAACTCATGATACTTTTGCTGTCGACCCTTTCATTACTTCAGTTTTTCAGCTAGGACCTTGGTGTCGACTCAGATCAAAGTTTGTGTGGACTCAAGGTTTTATGGTTTGCTTATAGTGTCGACTCATGTCTTTGTTGGTGTCAACTCAAATGAGAGACTTTAGTTACTGAAAATAAAACGTCGACACAAATTGTCTTTGGTGCCAACCCTTTCAGTCAGACTAAACTATTGGAAAAATGGTGTTGACACTTCTTTACTTTTGTGTTAACCTAGGCAGTCCGACTTGGCTACTAGAATTTTGATGTCGACACTTATCTTCTTTAGTGTCGACCCAAACTGCTTGTTTTCGGATGGTGCCTTTGTGTCAACTCATTTGCTCTTTGGTGTCGACACATTTGGGTTAGTGCTCGGAGGATGACTTAAAGTCTTTATGTCGACTCATTGCTTCGTTGGTGTCAACCCACTTTGAGTTTCCCAGGTGGTGTTTAGGTGTCAACGTATGTTGTCTTTGGTGTCGATACTTAGAACCTGGAGCTCGAAACCTAGAGGATCACTTGGCATCGACTTATGTACGTGTTGGTGTCGACATAAGTTGAATCCCGTTAAGGTGATGAGGTGTTGACTTATCCGTGCATCGGTGTCGACTCATTATGCTCATTCGGCCTTAACTTGGTGTCAACACAGGTTGTAACTAGTGTCAACTCAACTTGAATTCCAGTCTAATACTAGAGGTGTCAACACAATAGATCATTGGTGTCGACACATTTAACTTCCTGAAATGTTTCAAGCAAAGCTGTTAAGGTATCGACCCTAAACTTCAATGGTGTTAACACACTTGAGTTTGTCAAGCGTGCTTTGCCTTTAGGTGTCAACCCAAAATTCAATTGGTGTCGACACAAAACATTCTATTCAAGAACACTAAGTGTCAATTAATTTAGTGCAATTTGTCAGCACAAATGGCATAAGGTGTTGACTCATTTTGGCATATAATGTCGACACTACCTTTTTTTAAATAATTAAATATAATTTTTTTAAATTAATTAATTAGAAAATGTGAATTAATAAAATCAACAAAATTTATTAAAATGTCATTGGGCTAACACTGGCAAACCTTTTTACGAAAAGTTTACCGATCAAGACTTTTGATAGTCACGTAAAGGGGATAGAAGTGATATACTGGAAATATGGCTTTGAGTATAAGTGATAGATTGTTAGGAATATATATTAAAAGGTATACTTCTGTGTAATGGATCTTGGTACTTATTTTACCCATTAATAAAATTTATTATTATTATTTTATTGAGAATTTGCATGAGTAATATTTGATAGCATTATGTATTTAATGTTTATACATGTATGTCTTTTATTCTACCTACTATATGATCTTATTTTTAGAGTTCAACTTACACACAAAAAATCAAATTATAGATTTTCGTAAAATATATATTTTTTATTCACAGTTTTATATGAAATTTGACACGCCATCTATAAGACTATAATACATACTTTTACTAGATTTGTTTTGATTATGGAGAATGGTATACTTTCAACTAATTGTGTTATTACATTTAGTGTATATTAAACAGGACTGTGTTGGGATAATTATTTTTATACTGACTGTATAAAATAATTAATACCTATAATTATTATGAGTGCTTATATTTTTATTTTTGAAATAACTTATAGGCACATTTATTTAATATTTATTATGTTGATTTATAAAAGAGTAAAATTTTTTATAGGTCGATAAGTTCAGTAAATAACGACATTACGTGTATTATGAATATTAATTATTAACAGAATTTATGTTCTGATATAGAGATTGATGATACCCTTTAAGAAAGTTTATATGCGTGTATTGAACATGATTACTGTTAACATTTTCATGTTGTTCAGAAAGAAATTAGAGGATGTCTAACATAAATAAAATTAATATTCTTATTCTTTTAATTATTGACATCAATTTCAACTAATCGTTAATTAACCGTTAGCTAATGAATGGATGAATTTGTAATAAAACTAAATTTCAAGAAAAATATCCTAACTCACTAAATTACACGGCTGATTATATACTAGTTATAAACTTAATTAAGGCGAAGTCAGCATATTTTACCCTAATTTTTTATAGAAAAAATAATGGTTAAAATCATAAAAACAGAAAAAATTAAATTCTTTCACATCATTTTAAAAAAATTATTTTCTTATTTTTTTTCTTCACAAATTCAGCTTATAACCATACCAACAAAACAATAATATATAATTGGGTTGTAGCACGTTTAATTAAGCATTACACACACATGCAGGAAAACCCCGAAGTGGAGAATCTAAAACCCATTTTTCCCAAATCCAACGAAGTTCTATTGGGCCCACTCGCACGCCTGAAGTCCTTTCCACCGAATCCAAATCCTCCGAACTATCATTTTACTTCAGAGAATGTGAAACTAACTCTCTTTTCAAATTTCCTTTCCATTGCGGCATTGAAAAAATAAATTTCAAAAAACACACAAATAAAATGAAGTTGAAATCTATCGGAAGTGATAGGCAGTTTTTCTATTTTATATATATATATATATATATATAATATTGCGTATCATATTAATCCATGCATACGTAACGTGAAATTATTTTTTTTATACCCGTGTTTACTAATGTATCAATGGATATTTTTCAATACCAATCGATGTATAATCATATTATTAATTTCGATATACATTTCAATACTAAGAATGATAATTTTTTCCGTCCCACGCATGCAACTTTCACAAATTTTATGAATTTTTCCGTTCTCAATAACAAGTGGTGCATGAACGGTATTTTTTTCTCCAACCTTGATTTTTCTCGCCTCTCTCCTAATATAATAATATAAATTAAATACTTTTGTATTTATACATATATATATAAAATTTAGTTTTTTAAAATATAATAAGACTAAAATAGCAGTATTACATGTATTTCTCATTTTATCCATTATTTTTTATTTTTTATGTTTTTATCATTTTAATTTTAATTATTCATCAAGTTTTATTTTTTTCTACCATATTATTTCTAAATCTAATTAGCATTATTAATTTTATATATTAATTCTTCTCAATATGTCCCCCACCCCCGATCCTCCCTGCCCTAACAAAATAGGGATATTAGCAACCGGTGATCTCAAATTCGTCCCGTCTTGTCCTATTGCTATTTTCAGTTATAATATTGCAATCTAAAATCATTTATATATATATATATATATATATATATATGTATATAAAAATTGCACGCATCGTGTGCACAATTATTAACATTAAGAGAAAAAACATAAAACAATGAATAATATGAGGAAAAAAATATGAAAGGTTGATCAGTTTATATTTTTGCATTTGACCATAGCAGCTAAGAGTATGAGAAATTGTGTGTTTAGATAAAATTTTATTTTGTTTTGTATAGTATTAAAAGTTGGAAAGTACTATGTAACATTAAAATCTCTAGGTGAGGATGGCAATAGACTGAGCCGTACAACGATGTGATCTGTCATCTACTCTCAAGATGGGGTTGGGGCATAACGAGTTGTATTTCTAAATTTTAAGAAGTAATAGTACTAATAAAATTAAGATGATGTATTATGAGAAGGATAATGTTAATAAATAATAAAAATTAAAAAATATGATAAATAAAAAAAATATGAGTCAAAAAATAAGTATTATATTTTTATATTTTAGTCTTATTATATAATTGGATGCGAGATGAAGAAAATAAATATTGTTCCCTATTTATTTCTTATCAAGAGTGGAAAACATTCGTATAAAACAGAATAAGGTTGCAGTAGCGAGATGAAGAAAATAAATATTGTTCCCTCTTCATTTCTTATTAAGAGTGGAAAATAATCGTATAAAACAGAATAGGGTTGCAGTTCCCTCTTCATTTCTTGTCAAGAGTGGAAAATATTCGTATAAAACAGAATAGGGTTGCAGTGGCGAGATGAAGAAAATAAATATTGTTCCATCTTCATTTCTTATCAAGAGTGAAAAATATTCGTATAAAACAGAATGGAAAATATTCGTATAAAACAGAATAGGGTTGCAGTGGCGAGATGAAGAAAATAAATATTGTTCCCTCTTCATTTCTTATGTGGAAAATATTCGTATAAAACAGAATAGGGTTGCAGTGGCGGAATTGTTATAATAAAAATTTAAAATAATTGATTGTGAATCCTATTTTAACAACTTATCTTGAGATAGGTCTCCATCACTAATTGAATAACTTAATAAATTATTTCTAAATAATATTAAAATAATTAAGATATTTATCTTTTATACATGCAACAAGTTATATATATATATATATATATAGACTATATATATTCTTTTTTATGTGATTTTAATTTTCAAATGACTATTATTTACGCCAATATATCCATGCTATATTGGAAAATATTACCATTTGCATTATTGTCTATTTTATTGTAATTTTGACTTTTCTTTATAGTGACCATTATTTACGTCAATATATCTCATTATTAACGGTTGAAACGGTAAAGGTAAAATTTTACATTATTAATGTGAATTTTTATTCTCAATTCTTGTTACATAATACACTTATTATTTTTATCATAGTATAATATTTTGTGTATTAGAAATATGGAGATAATAAGAAATGAATTTCTTATTTTGAAACATTCTCAGTAATAATAAATAAGTTCTATCTTTGCAACATTCTGAATTTGAACATTACATCTGAATTCTCAAACACAACTGCAGTAACTATATACTATTAATGTGAATTTAAGTTTCGAGTTCTCATTATTTAATACACTTAGGTGCCGTTTGGTAATGTTTATGTTTTTTTTTTAAAATTTTTCATAAACTGTAAACGAAAACATGTTTGTTAATTATTTTTGTTTTTAAAAAACTGTAAACAATTTTCAAATTTTACAAAATTTTAAGAAACAGAAAAAATGTGTTTTCACTTGTTTTGTAAACAAATTTTGATTGGATTCATCCGTAACCTCTAATTACCACTTTTCAAACATTTATGTTACCAAACATGTTTTTGTTTTTCGTAAACAAAAAACAGAAACTGTAAATGTAACCAAACGGTCCCTTAGTATTTTTATCATGTTATAATGTTTTGTATATAAGATATCTGATGTAATGAGAAATAGATTTCTCATTTTGCAATATGATATCATTATTTCTCATTTAATGTAACATGATAGCATTAACTCGTGAATGAACTACTTCTTCTATTTCGAACCTCACAAAACCCTAGCTTAGTGACGTTAATGTATGCGCAAAAGGCGTTCACGTAGTTAAAACTATCATAATATAATATGATAACTTACACGGTGATGACAAACACATTGTGTGACATAATATCGTAATATTAATATAGAAATAATAATATAATGTTTCATTACATAACTATGAGAAGATTGTTAGACAACAATGTTTAATTACATAATTATGATAACATAGTGTACTCACACATAGCGATATGAACTTTTTTAATTTTGATAAAAACATAGTGTATCATGATATTCAAATGATAATACATGAATAATTGCATAATATTTTAGTACATATCAATAAGAATTTATATACTTCATGAACCATCAACAATAAGAACATAATGAGGAAATAATGTTTTACTACAAAATAATTAGAATAATATGAGAAGATTTTAATAATTCTATTTTAAAAATAAAATAATATTAAAACTTAAAATATTAAATAATAGAATGTATAAAAGAAGTGACATGTGAGATTAAAAAGTGTGTAATTACTATTTCTAAAATTGATATTTCTCTACATGAAAATTTAAATAAAGTGTATCGACTCTAAATATAATGAGTGCTCACAACTTTCTTTGTCTAACGCCTATTATAAGGATATAAGGATACATATGAGACAGTCACGGATCTTGTTTGCCCATAAAATATGATAAAATAACATTAAAAAATAATATGATAGTAGAATTTTTCTCATTAGGAAATTTAATATAATTTTTATCTCCAACTTACACATTTTTAACTAATGTCACGAATAGGTTATTTATAATGTATTTAAATTAATTTGTAATGGATTGATAATAATAGCTAGAAGTTTTTTTTTTGGTATTTTAAAACTAATAAATTCTAATAACAAATAAAGTAGAAGTAATATTTTAATTTTTAATAATTTATTTTTATTAAAATTCTCCAACAATTACGGGATTAGATGAAATTGTCATCCTATATATTTATATATTATACCAAATCAAATAGGGATCTATTAGTTTTCACACTCCCTCTTTTACTAAAATACTTTCTTCTTCTTCTTCTTTTTTTTTTTTTTTTTGGGGCCTTGTAGCGTATAAATATATAGAATTATTCTTATTTTTCCAAAAGTGTCTTACACTCAAAAGATAATTTTGTAATTTTACATGTAATGGAATAAGAAATTAAATAAATTTCTACAAAAAGTGAGTGAAAATCATTTCACAATCAAATATTATTTCCATATAATAGAAGTAATTATTTGGTGCTTTCAAAATACTATGTAGTAAGTTCTCGTGGTACTCCATTTAATATAGTAGCGATAAATGTTTTAACAAAAATATAAAAATTCACTTTTATTAGATGATTAGATAATAAAGATCGTAACTCATATTGTATAAGTTATAATTATTTATTTATAAAAAATATAACATGACATCGCTTATACCGTACTTTGAGAGTAGCTAATAATTTTCCATATAATAGTATATATATATATATATGCTGTTGCACTGACTTATATGAAAGAAGTGAAAATACTTGGGTGGGATCTGAAAGTAAAATAAAGAAGAGAGTGCCAAACAAAGCACTGAAATGCTCAAAAGGGTGGGGAGGCAACGTCAATCTCGTCTTTATTCAAGGAATGGAGAGACAGAGATGAGTAATTTATTTGATACACTCGAATCACCCTATGTTATTGTTTACTAAATATTTTTATTTAATATTATAATAAAAAAATATTTTAGATTGAATAATGTAGATTGTTTTTATTGAATAAGCATGAGATTAAAATAATTCACTTTATTAAGTATATTTATTTATAAAAAATATTAAATGTTATTTTTATATAACGAATCAAATAGACTACTGATATAAAAATTTAAATAAAAAATTTAATAATACGATTTAAAATTTTTTAAATTCAAATTATTAGTTACAATATACATTTTTTTTAAATATCAATTACAATATTTATTTTTTATCGATATGATATAAAATGAAGTATAGTAGTCTATATTCATTCGAGAAGTACATAATAATTTGCCATGAGAGAGAGAAAGGAAAAGAGGAAGAGGTGGAAGCTGATGATGAGTGATGACGACGATGATGGGTGGCTAACGTTTTTGATGTCTCCCACTAGCTTGTGTTGGGTCGGCCATTAATTCCCGAGACAGCACTTTGTGGGTTTGTCCCGTCCGTATTATATATATATTAATCGTTTCTTTTTAGTAAAGACTCCAATACAGTCAAAATTATTTTATAAAAAAATGTTAAAAATATTATTTCAAAAAATTTTTTCAATATGACAATAAGAACTTAATTCATTTAATTTTCAAATTAAATATATAAAAAGTTCTCTTAATACTTACAATTTCTACTACAAATTATAATTTATAAATTATTAATTTTAATAATACCAAACGCCATCATAAAAATATAAATATCTATACAAGTCACCATAAATATACATATATCTATGTATTTGTATGTACATATTTACAAAATAAAATATGCTAATGAGAATTCTTAGGCATCGTTTGTTAATCTAGCTTTACGTCATATTTTCTATTTAAAATTATTTTGAATCAAATAAATAAAAAATTCATTTGATAAACTAAAAATTACTTAGTAATAACTTTATCAAACACCCTCTCTCTCTCTCTCTCTCTCTCTCTCTCTCTCTATATATATATATATATATATATATGAAATGTTCATAATTTTTATTATAAGTTATAATTATATTTTTTTCTATTTTAGCTATAAGTTACAATATTTACTAAATACTTACAAATTTCTACTATAAATTATAATTTATAAATTACTAATTTTAATAATACCAAACACCATCATAAAAATACAAATATCTATACAAGTCACCATAAATATATAGATATCTACGTAACATATTTACAAAATAAAATATGCTAATGAGAAATTTTAGGCCTCGTTTGTTAATTTAATTTTAAGTTAGACTTTTTATTTAAAATCATTTTAAATTAAATAAATAAAAAGTTCGTTTGATAAACTATATAAATTACTTTAAACTAAAAGGCAATAAGTCAAAAAAAATTGGATGAAAGTAATTTTAAGTTAAAAGATAAAAAACTTAGATTAAAATTGTTATAAATTTTTTAATTTTATAATTTTATATTCAATATGAATAAGTTTGATAGGTTTTGACGAGTAAATTTTAGCTTGTGTTTAGATTAACATTTTTTTTACAATTTTTTTTTGTTTTTAGTAAACTTTTTTTAGCATTACCCCCTAAATGAGTGTACTCTCTAAATTCCTCCCACTATGAGAAAACAGAAAAATTGAATTTTTTAATCAAATCTTTAAAAAATTTCATAAAAGACGAAAACAAGCTAATTTAAGTAGATTTTTTGGCATTTTTTTAATTTTTTTGTTTTTAGTAAATTTTTTTTCAAATTTGACCCAAACAAGTATACTTTTTAGATTTTTCTTATCACAAGATACCAAAAAAATAAATAATTTAAATCAAAATATAAAAAAATTTCAAAAAAGATAAAAAAAAAGCTCCGAAAAAATCCACATGGCTTTTTACTACTAACACATGCTTAAAAATATATATTTTTTTAATAAAAACAGACGTGCGTATATAATAAAGTTATGATATTTTTAAAAAAATATATAAAACTATTTTATGTAAAAAAATAAAAAGGCTCAAAAGGTAAAAGTCTTAAATTTTTTAAACAAAGCTTTTAAATTTTTTTAACTTTAAATAAAAAAAAAATTAACTTAAAATCAGTTGCTAAACACGAGGACTGTAAATAAGAAAGTGGAATTCTATCATCCCACAAATCATATAATACCAATATATATTAATAGATTAAAAGTTATTGAATCATTTGAAAAATTCAATGTACATTCAACGGTTCTGAATATATTGATTCTGAATATATTGACATTGAAAGACGTACAACTCAGGACAAGTAAACTGATATTGAAACTTTTTCGTCCTTATTTTACTCAAAGCTGATTACTTTGAATTAGATTAAAAAAATATATATAACTTATTTTTCAATTTTTGTATCATAAGATAACATTTACGTTTATATTGCAGAATTAAAACTAATAATTCAAAAAAATATCAAAATATTCATAGTATTAATAATATCATGCCCTATTGATATTATTAATACCAGATTTCAAATTATCTTTTTTTCATATTTAATAGTCAAAAATAATTATACAATTCTTATCTATTTTTTATCTCACTATAACTAAATATATAAATTAAATTTCTCACTATACACATTATCAATTTCATAATCTTCTAATATTAAAAAATATATATAAAATTACATTGCTTATCTCTCGTTTATTTCTCATCAAATCAAGAAAAAGTGGATCAATACTACTTTATCCAAATTAATTTTTATGACGTTATTAACATTGCATAATATTCTAAAATTACTTAATAATTTTTATTAAACAAAAATACTATATAAATAACATTACATATTATTTTAAAATTACTTATTAATTTTTATGCACGTCCACACGCATACGACAGATGTAGACAGGGAAGGGGAGGGTGTGCATGTGTGTTTGTCCCAATTTCAGCTCTTTGGAATAGTGAGAGGGAACACACACACATATATATATATATATATGGAGAGAGAGAGAGAGTGCATCCTTTTTCCATTGTATAAAAGTATTTTGCACACTTGTTTCTCTAAACTTTCTACAAACTAACATTGTTCCTTCTCTTTATCTCTCTCTTTCCAACAAAATTATTAGGTATTCTGCAATATTATGTACTATTGTCTACATAGGTTCTCTTTGGGTTATTTTTTTTAATTTTATTTGTTTTTGTTTTTCTAGAATTCTGTTCATCTTTTATCTATATTTTTTTATTTATTTGAACTGACTCGATGAGATAAATTAAAAAAATAAAAAAAATTATTCACAAATAAAAAAAGTTTATTAAAAACAAAAATAAGCACCATAAAATTCGACTTATTAGATTGTTTTGGTCTTTTGTGAACTTTATTTGTATTTTAATCAAAATTTTTTACTTTTTTAACTTATCTTAATAAGAAGAGTCGAAAAGTGTAATAATTTAACTAAACGACAAAAAATTTACTAATAACGAAAATAAGCTAAATCAAATAAATAAATAAACAATTATCTCAAATTGGGTTATAATATTTTTGATAAATAAAAATATACAACGCATATTAAGTCGATCACTTTTATTTTTAATTTATTCAACAAAAATAGACAATATTATTTTATGAAAAGTATTTTTTACTATATAATTAAATAAAAACATCATATAAATAATACAACATAATACTCCAAATTACTAAATAATTATTTCCACTTTCCCCCTTTCTCTCTCTCTCTCTCTCTCATCACACACAATTAAAGTATCTCTTGCACGTGAAAACTGAATTTTTTATACAGTTTATTATTATATATTCATACGTATACCTATAGATATATAATGCTAATTAAATTGACTCTTAGTCCAATTGACCTTGGATGCATTTTTGGTGCAATGTATTATTTAAAGGCTAATATAATATCATTTTTGTACAAGTGCACCGAAAGCTATTAGGTTTAGGGTTGTACAAAAAATTAAAAAAATTAATAATTTAGTTCGGTTCGGTCTGATCCGTACGGTTCGGTCCGATTTTTATTTGTCACGATTCGATTCCGGATTAAAATTTCTAAAAACCGTTCTGAACGGTTCGGTTCTCGGTTCTCGGTTCTTGTTTAATTTCACGGTTCCGAACCCAACCGGACCGGTCTTGCTTAATATTAAAATTTTTAATATATATATATATAGATCTTAGCCGTTTATTTTATTATTCTTAATTTATATATTATTACTGCAAAAAATTGAATTGATCGGATTTCGTTAACTATCTTAACAAATCACATTTGTGTTAATAAAAATAAACTATGATATTTATTTTATTATCACAAATGTGATTTATTTTGGTAGTTAACGATATCCGATTAATTTGATTTTTTATAGTAATAATATATAAATTAAGAACAATAAAATAAACAGTTTAGATTATCAAAATATATTTATTTTGGTTGGAAATATATTTTGCTTGGGAATGTATTTTGCTGAATTTTGGTTGGAACCGTTAACCGAATCGTGTCCGATCCGTTGTCACGGATCGGTTCCGGTCCGGTTCCATTACTTGAACGGTTCGGACACGATTTCAAAAAATCTAGAACCGTTATGAACGGTCCGGTTCTTAGTTTTTTGAAAAATTAGTCCAATTCAGATCGTGTGCACCCTAATTAGGCTAACTCCAATTGTCTTGTTAAGGCCTATTTTTGCTTAGTTTTACCTTAGTTAACAAATCTAATTAGTTTTTTTTCTCTAATAATTCAATTAACTTGATTTTAAAGTGTGTCATATCCTTAGTTTTGTTAACTGTATTGCTATCGATAACAATCACAGTAGCACGCTTCAAATGGGACCTATGAATTTAACAATCAAAAAATGAGAAATCCCGAAAGTTGGCTACCATTTTGTTAGGTCGATCTGAATTTTTATTTAAAGTTGTGTAGTTAACACAATTATACTAATTATGTCATTGGAACATACACAAGCAAGACTAAATTAGCAACAACATAACGCACAAAATTGGATCCTAATTTTTGTACTTTTTGTCATACAACAATCATTTTAACATCCAATTCTAACACAACTATTGGAAATGGTCTTAGATCAATCGTTGGTTAAAAAATACATTGCAAAGTGTTGAGGATATAAATAATAAAGATATTTTTCTTTGTAACAACTTAAGCTTTTAGATAAGCTGCTTGTTAATAATTTAATACAATATCAGATCAAGTAGTAACAGATTCTGTATTCAACTTCACCGCCCGTCTACCAAATAATTAAAAACTAGTTGTATGTATTGAGCCAATCAACTTATGGATGTGAGTTATGCCACACGAGAAGAGACATGTTAAGAATGTAAATAATAAATAAAATCATTTCTTATCCTAACAACTTAAATTTTCAGATGAGTTGATAATTAACAATCTAATACAAAGAATTTGAGTTCATTGATCACAACTTCGAAGCAAAAAATGAAAATAGACTAATTAAAGTGTTGGCATTGATTCCATATCTCTACCTAAAATTTGCGTGTATTCTAATTTATATATCCAAAATTCGAGTGGGAAGGTAGACATAGCAATCGTGTAGCTGTACTTAGTGTGGTGGGATCGTGGGTTCAAATCTTATAAAGAAATATTGGTTTATACCATTCACAGTAATTTAACAAGTAATTTACTAACATTTCTATCTAAAAATAAATAAATTTTTCTTATTTTGAAAATAATATTTTAGAGATTTAATCAATCACATTCACGAAAGACAAGAACAAGAAGAATCCACAACACACAGATATTTTTACATGAAAAAACTCAACGAGTAGAGAACTACGGGACTACCAAGTCTAGGAATCAAGCACTCAACCACGAACAGTTACAATACAACTTACAGACTATTTGATCGACTCCTCAATCTTTTAGTCATAAGTTTGTATGCCGAATACTCGTTCATCGTTCTCTTTTTGATTCCTACAGTAACGAATTCTCATAGCAATTTCTCCAGCAGAATCTTTCGCCAGAACTTAGAACACCACTTAAGCTTTGCTCTCGAACTATCTTTGCTATTTTTGACCCATAAACCAACCCTTAATATGATCTTAAGGCTCAGTATATTCTCTGTTCAAGCCCTAGTTCGTGCGTCTCTAATGATTTATTTATAGATCCTCAAAACCACAGACAGGTAGGACTCTGATTTAATTAAAATGCTTGGGCTCTACTCGAGTGGTCAGTTGGGCGCTCGAACGGTTAGGTGGCCGAGCCTCTCTGTCGAGAATTGCTTTCACTGCTTGTACGTTCAGCTTGTCTATGTGTATCACTAGCTTTATCTTCAGAAGGACTTCCATATTAGATAAACCAAGAAATAAGGATATTTAAATCCTTTTAGGATTCTAGATAACCTTCCTAAAACTATAAGCTTCCTAAACCTATAGCCTTCCTAAACCAAAAAACTTCCTATACACTCTGAATTTTCCATTTAAAATAAATATAAAAAATAAAAAATAATTTAAAATAATTTTTTTACAATCTCTCTCTTAGCAATTCCAGTTGAACACAACATACACAGCCTAACTAAAAGATCATAAACCATGCAAGTTCTTCAAAAGCCAAAAATAAACTTCTTCCAGCCCTTCAAAACAAACAAGCAACCACAAAGATAATCCTTAATCCATTAGAGAACAAAAATCCAATCTATCATATAACAATGTATCTAAAAAGATGTAAGCATTAAACCAATGATCAATTTTTTCAAAATAGAAACATCTAATGTAACAAATGATCATAAACCAATGTATCAGAAACCAATGTAACCAAAAACCATACTACCTATCTCAAACCAAAAATATAAATACCAAAAATAGTCCCTATGTGAACAATGTATCTCCAAAAACAAAGAGTTCCAAAAGAAACTATCATCATCCAAAAATAGTTTAAACTAACCAATGGAAACCAACCAATGTATCAATAGTAAATTGAATCTCTAAAAGAAACTGTACCTGTCAACCCCAAACAAGCAAAAATATTGTACTCCCACTTTGTGTCACCTGAAAAAAAATTAAGAGGAATCAGTGCCAAGAGGAAGACCCCAAAGGAGCAACTCCAGCTGGTCAAAACGAGCGTCCAAGTGCTGCTGCAGACTATCAAACTTAGCCTCAAGAGAGGTGAGTTTAGCGTGAAGAGAAGAGTGAGATGTTTCCCCCTCAGGTGCTGATGAAGTGGAGGCGCTAGGAACGTCATCGGTGTCCTCCTCCTCCTCCTCCTCCTCCTTAGATGCAGGTACAACAACCATTGTAGAGATGTGTGCGACACTTTTGTAGTGAGTGTGACGGCATATGGATTTGGTGATCTAAACTACGTGGAGGTTGGCAAGAGGTTGAAAATTGGGTAAGGACCGGATGAAATTGGATATGAAAAGACCATAAGGGAGAGCAATCGTTTTGTTACCATGGGCAACTTTAAGCATCAACTGAAGGAAAATACGAGCTAGGTCTATTTTATAACCCTGACATATCATAAACAGCTCAAGTCCTTGTTCTTGATTGATGTCTGAGAGATGACTCCTAGGATGTATATTGGCACTAACAATGACGTTCAGTAGCTGGAATGTAGGAGTTAATTCCTTCTGAAAAATGTAGTCTCCAATCCATTTCCGTGGTTTACCACATAAAGTGGTGGCTATCTCCGTATATGACCAACATAAGTTAGCTGGAACTAGGGGATATTCAACAACAAGAAGACTGGGATAACCCATGCGGGCAACTAAAGAGTTTGGGTCCAGAAGAATGGTCTTACCTCTAATAAAGGTTTCGAACTTAAACCACTTGGTCTCTAAGTCATACATATTGGAATAAAACTCCCTAAGTAGGCCCACCATTACGTCACCTTCAACCTCTAGAAAATGGGTCCATCATAATTGGTCAAACATCTGAGGAATTCGAAATTCAGCAAAATCAGATACGATTACCGTCTTCTCTAGCATGAGAGGTCAGTTAGCAAACAAGTGTTTATAATTTTCCTCACCCTCGAGAGACAAAAAACGGGCTTTCTCGTACTTGGTGGGGGTGCGCCCAATCATCTTCTTTATACGGCGAGGCATGTTCCTGAAGAAGACATTAAAGCCAAAATGATTTAGAAACTTATCACATGATCCAAAGGTGAAATACAAATCACAGAGTTCACATAAGAAGCATAAAAATGAATACCATTGCAAATCAACAGGATGGAAACCCAAGTATAAACCTAAGCATGAGAAATGTATCATAAGATGGAACCATAAACTTAGACAAGAATACTTAGGCAAGATGTTTGAGCATGTGATGTGCAAGGACATATATGAAGGACAGAACATGTTCGCTCGATTGCTTAGAACACTATTCAAGCGGTGCCAAGAAAACCTTAGGTGGGAGGTTTACAACGATCGCTCACTCTCAACACGACAAAAACGCATTTTGATGGATCAAAAAAGAGTGAGACATCAAAACAAACACCGCACACACATACGTGTACAACCAACCACCAAGAATCGAAACCCTAGGGGTTAAGAAACCTTGGAATGAGAGACGATTAACCCTAGGTTATCAATGAAAAGAGAAAAAAATCGAAGGGCCAACATCGAATCATATTTAAGAGTAAACCACTAGTCATAGGCAAGCATCAAGGGTTCCAAAGCTAGATTTAAAAAATTCCACAAATGAATCCCTACGTAGAAAACCGAAATACTTATGACGAAAAATTGTGAATTCGAACACTTACCTTCAATGTAGGAGAACAAAAACGAGGCTTCAAAAGCTTAGATTGGTCCAAAGACGACTTAGAGGAGAGGAGTGCCGAGTGATTTTAGAGAGAAAGTGAAGGGTTTGAGAAAAAAACATATCGATGCTCTGTTTTTATTAAACAGGGTTGCGACAGTCCTCTTGAGCACTCAAAACCCCGCTCGAGGTTGCAAGGGTTGAAGCTAACCATGCTAGAGCGCTCAGAGTGCCCACTCGAGCTCACCAAAACCCGAGGCACAAGAAGCTTTTGGGTCCACTGAAGCGCATAGAGGGCTGCTCCAGTAGTGAACTAGCCGAGTAAAATCTGATGAAGCAAGTCAGAGAATTTGAGAGAAAGACTTGACAATGGTATCTTAAAACACTTATTGAAAAAGAAAAGAAAGAAAAAAATAATAAAAAAACTGTAACAACAACTCAGACAGATCAGAGTAATCCAAACATGAAACATGAAAAAATCAAGTCACAAAACCTTGTCCAAGTGAACTGATATAAGTCGTACTTCAAACATTTGAAAAGCATTTTCAGGTATAATAGTTAAAATATGAGCGATCAATATACAATAGGCACAACTGGATTGTAAACAAATCACACAGTTTGAAGTCAAATCAAGTAAAGTCGTAATATATGCCTGTTGAAGAAGTACGAATGCTTTCCTTCACAAAGAACTAAAGAAATAAAACATTATGCTATGTTTGGCAGCTTTCACAGTAATACGAATAAAGAAGCAAGGTTTACGTAAGTAGCCATTTCCAATAGCATTAAGGCACAATTACATAAATGGTGGCTATCACACTAACTTGAACAAAAAAACATGGTTCAGATAAGTAGCCATTTTCATAAGTAAGATAAAAAGAAGCATAACCAGCGACTTTTATATTATAACAAACGAAAAAGCAAGGTTTGTATAGGTAACCATTTCTGTAAATATTGTATAGCACACAGAGTTCTATTTGAGAGAAGAGCAATGGAAAAATAATTAGATAGGGGGTGGTTATAGACATCAACATCAACAATAGAATTTTACTGTAGTGGTCAATCAAATAGTATTTTTTGTCAACCAGTATTCAGTACATGTCGCATTTATATTTAACCGCACATATCGTAATCATTATGAGAAATAATATTTTAAAAATTCACAGTAAATTGAACATACATAGTTTTCTAACAGTGATTTTTTAGACAGTATTTTAAAATGTTTCACACAAGATTATCCTTCTATAATGACTTTTTTTAAAACTCAAAATGCTAATTCCAATTGATTTCTTAAGAAATTCAAATCGAAGTGTTTCAAGAGGTTTTGTTAACAAATCAGCCGATTGTTTTTCAGTGTCAATGTATTTAAGAATGATAATATTATCCTCAATTAACTGACGAATGAAATGATGCCTTATGTCTATATGTTTAATCTTAGAGTGTTGAACAGGATTCTTTGAGATGTTAATAGCACTCGCATTATCACAGTAGATAATCACAGACTCTTGGACAAGACCATAATCTGAAAGTATTTGTTTCATCCATAGTAACTAAATACAACAACTACAAGTAGATATGTACTCAGTCTCGACTGTAGACAATGAAATTGCATTTCGTTTCTTACTATGCCACGAAACTAGATTGTTACCAATATAGAAACAACCTCATGATGTGCTTTATTGTCATCTACACATCCATCTCAATTAGCATCAGAAAAACCTGCGATGTTTGAGTTAGTATCTTTAAAAAATCAAATACCAAACTCAACAGTGGAATTCACATATCGGATAATTCTTTTAACCGTAGTTAAGTATGATTCCTTAGGATTAGCCTGATAACGTGCACAGATCCATACACTGAAAGCAATATCAGGTCTACTTGCTATGAGATACAAGAGACTCCCTATTATACTTCTGAACATGATTTGATCAATATTTTCACTTTTTTCATCTTTTGACAATTTCACGGATGTACTCATAGGGGTTTGAATGGGTTTGGTAGATTCTAGTTTAAATCTCTTAACCAAATTTTTTGCATATTTTGACTGTGAGATGAAAATTCCATTGTTAGACTGTTTAATCTGTAAACCTAGAAAGTAATTTAGTTCACCTACCATACTCATTTCAAATTCCTTCTGCATACAATCAGAAAATGAAAGTATAAGAGATTCACAAGTAGATTCAAATACAATATCTTCAATATATATTTGTGCTACCAAGATATCATTCTTGTCCATTTTGATGAAAATAGTCTTATCCCCACTTTCTCTGATAAAATCATGGTAAACCAAGAAGGTGGTTAAACGTTCATACCATGCTCAGAGGGCTTGTTTTAGCTCGTACAAAGCTTCTTTGAGCTTGTATACGTAATTGGGATAGTGTGAATCCTCAAATTCTTTAGGTTGTTCAATATAAGCTACTTCTTTTAGTTAGCCATTTAAGAAAGCACTTTTCATATCCATTTGGTATAATTTAAAATTAAGAAAACACACGACAAGAAGAATACGAATAGATTCTAACCTAGCCACAGGTGCAAAGATTTTGTTAAAATCAATTCCTTCTACTTATGTGTACCCTTGTGCCCCAAGTTTAGTCTTATTTCTCACAACATTCTCTTGTTCATCAGATTTGTTTTAAAAAATTCACTTAGTGTGAATAACATTTAAATTCTCACGTCTAGGTACTAATTTCCAAACATCATTCCTAACAAATTGTTCGAGTTTATCATGCATAGCATTTACCCAACAATCGTTAGTCAGAGCCTCTTTGACATTTTTGGCGCAATTAGAGACATATAACACAGATGACTTACTTGATTTACCTGATTATGCGTTTATCGATGTGTCATCATTGGTTTTGTTACCTCTCCAATCACCAGATCTAGTGGATGATTTAGCTTTACCTGTGAGGAAGGTTCCAAAACTGCTTGCTCCTCTAGAATTTTTATACTTTCAGAATATGTATCCACTAATTATTTAGGAGAGGTGGGCTGAACAGGTTCATCAAGTATATGAGAATTAGTCTAATCTGCTTTCGGTATCAGTGCCTCTTCAAAAGTTCCTTTATCATTAATAGCTATATTAACAGATTCCATAACAGTAGAAGTACGTACATTATAAACTTTATAAACTCTACTACTAGTGGAATAGCCAAGAAATATTCTATCATCATTTCTGGAGTCAAATTTATCCAATTGTTTACAATTTTTTAAAATATAACATTTTCTCCCAAAAGTTCTAAAATATTTTACATTTGGCTTCCTACATTTTCATAACTCATAAGCAATCTGTTTGGTACTAGGTTGTAAATACACTCGATTAATAACATAGCAGGTAGTATTTAATGGCCTCGGCCCAAAACTTGAGAGGAATGTTTTTACCATGAAGCATAACTCTGGCCATCTCCTGTACCACTTTATTTTTTTGTTCAACCACTCCATTTTGTTTGGGTGTTTTAGGTGCAGAGAACTCGTGTTGGATTCCATGTTTGTCAAAAAAGATTGAGAATTCAGAATTCTCAAATTCCTTACCATGATCTGATCTGATCTTAGTGATGTGTTGATTTTTTTCCTTCATGTTCATTATTTAATCTAAGACACAGGGATTTAAAAACAGCAAATGTGTCAGATTTCTCACGCAAAAAGTTTACCTAGGTAAACCTAGAAAAGTCATCTACTACAAGAAATATATATTTCTTGCCAACTATACTCTATGTTCCAGTAGGACCCATAATATCCATATGGAGTAGTTGTAGAGGATATTGAGTAGTAAGCTAATTTATTTTCTTGTAGGGGATTTTAATTTGTTTACCTAGTTGACAAGGTCTACATACAACTTTTGTATTGCTGCTCAGCTTTGGAATGCCTTTAACCAATTCAGAATTTGCAAGCATAGAAAGATCCTTATAATTGATATTACCCAAACGATGATACAACAATTTTGTTTCATTAATTTTAGCAAAATGACATATTTGATCGGTTTTAGACAAAATTCTATAGAAGTTGTCAGAAGTTCAAACACCATGAATAACGATTTTTCTCTTTTTATCCAAAATCAGCCATTCAGTTTTAGTAAAATGAGCTTCATGGTGTGTGTCTCACATCTGACTAATGCTGAATAAGTTTGCTTTTAAGCCGTCTACAAGAAGGATATTGTCCAATTTGGGTAGCTCCAGAGAGTTAATGGATCCTCTCCTAATAATCTTGGATGAGTTTCTATCCCCAAATGTGACAAGTCCTCCATCGTATGGATCAATACTCGAGAATAAGGACTTATCTCTTGACATATGTCGAGAACACCCACTGTCCAAATACCACATGAAAGAATTTTAAGTTTTTAAATCAGTGTGAACAACATTGTATTTCAAATCAGATTTTCGAACCCAGAGAGCACGAATTTTGAAAAAAGGTTTAGTTTGCGTGCTGAATTTCTGGCCAAAATATGGTCTCTATCAGTTGGCCGCTCGAGCGCTCAGAGAGGCCACTCGAGGGCTGAACCGCCAATGATCATATTTGTTTCTCTGCCAGTGATCTGCTTGAGCGGACAGAGGTACCGCTCGAGCGCGTGATTGCCAGTGTGCTTTTCCAACTCTCTGCCAATTGGCTGCTCGAGCGCCCAGAGAGCCCACTCAAGCGCTCACTTGGCCTAGAGTTTTATTATGCAACTGTCTGATTTGATCATGCAATTTTTTAGATTTTCTTACATGCTGATATGCAGACTGCGATTTCATTTTTTTGTAAAATGGCCTTATATGACCCACAATACCACAAAAAATGACAGGTAGGAACAAATATTTGTAAATCAGGTGATTGTGGTAAAGGTCTTCGAATAAGTTTTCCCGCAAATTCAGACCTGATTTGCTTAGGCGTTTTCAAAATACTTTCCTTAACTGTGAACATGCTGACAGGTTTTATAAAGTTGATTTTACCTGTATTCTGTGATCCAGACGTACTTTTCACGTATCTTAAACCAGTTCATTCTGAGACCACTTTCTCCACGCTTAAGATTTCAAACTTAGGGAGCCTGCATAAAATTTCTTGAGAGTGGTATTAGCAGTTGCTAAATCAATTTTCAACAATTTAACTTTAGCTTTTCTTGCCACAAACAGAGACTTAAACTTTATTGAGTCTTGTAATTCCAACTCAAGTTCTAAAACTTTTGTTTTGAAGGAATCATATGATTCAATAAGTTCATTTCTCTGTTTGTCGGAATTAATCAGTTTCTCAGTCATTTTGGTTTTAAAAATTTTTAGTTGTGAAATCTAATTCTGAGACTCAGTTAGTTCAGACTTTAGACCGTTATTCTCTTTTTTCATAGTTTTGACCTTCAGTGTTAGCTTAGTGATAACTTTTGTCATTTTGTAATTTTTTTTTTGTGAAGTTTATCATAATCCCACTGAAGATCTTTTTCATTCCCTTTATCAGATTCAGAACCTGAATCAGGTTTTTTTTTCCAGAATCACTTTGAGATGCACGAGATTCATGATTAGATAATTCAGACTTACCTAATCCTGTGAAAGCAGCAAAGGCAACGAACTTACTCTCGTTATTTTCTGGTTTTGACTCGTTTCCTTCGTCAGATGATTCAATTTCATCATCCTACGTCACAGTGAACACTTTTTCTTTCTTTTTCTATTTGTTTGGACAATTCTGTGCAATATGTCCATACGCTTGATATTCAAAATACTGTATATTCTAGTTCTGAACTTTAGATTTTTTCTTTTCAAACTTAATCACATTCTTACTTTTATCACCAAAATATCCAGATTTTGACTTGAGGTTAGGTTTTTATTTAAAACAAATTTTTTTAATTTTTTAACTATAAATGCCATAACTTCAGGATCAATTTCAGTTTCATCATCTGAAAACTCTAACTCAACCTTAGAAGTTTTTAAAGCAACGTCTTTTAATTTTTCAGGTTGATGTAGAGTTGATTCAAAAGTCTGAAGATTTTCAACCAATTGTTCTACTATAAGAGAATCAATATCTTTTCTTTTTTCAATAGCAGTAACTTTTGATTGAAAATGGTCTGGTAGTGACCGTAAGATTTTCCTAACAATGTGAGAGATTAAGGAATTTTTTCACAAAGTATAAAGCTGAAATTAATTATGTCACTCAACTTAACAGAATATTTATCAAAGGTCTCACCGTCTTCCATTCGAAGGGTTTCAAAACTTGTGGTGAGCTTTTGAAATTTAGAAATTTTAACAGTTAGCGTTCCTTTGTGTATGATTTCAAGGATATCCTATACTTCTTTAGCGATTTTACACATACATATACGTTTAAATTCTTCGGGTGTAACACCGCTAAAAATAGCATTGATAGCCTTGCTATTTTAGCTTGCTTTTTCTAAATCTCTTTTCTCCTATTATTTAGTGAGTTTTAAAATAATATCATCACCAAATTTAACAGTTTGAGGGGTATAACCAATTACAACAGTCATCCAAATCCTCTCGTCAATTGATTTGAGAAACGCCCTCATACAAGCTTTTCAATAGGGATAGTTTTCTTCATCTAACAACGGGGGTCGAACAGTTGAGTTTCCTTCTTTAGGAAATTCCATGTATGTGATTGATTATGATCGAAAATTTTTTGAAACAAAAAGAACCCGCTCTGATACCAATTGAAAAAAATAATTTTTTCTTATTTTGAAAATAATATTTTAGAGATTTAATCAATCACATTTACGAAAGACAAGAACAAGAAGAACCCACAACACACAGATATTTTTACGTGAAAAAACGCAACGGATAAAAAATCACAAAACTACCAAGTTTAGGAATCAAGCACTAAACCACGACTAGTTATAATGTAACTTACAGACTCTTTGATTGACTCATCAATCTTTTAGTCCTAAACTTGCATGTCAAATTCTCATTCACCATTCTCCTTTTGATTTCGACTGCAATGAATCCTCGTAGCAACTTCTCTGGTAGAATCCTCCGTCGGAACTAAACCACGAACAATTATAATATAACTTACAGACTCTTTGATCTACTCCTCAATCTTCTAGTCCTAAGCTTGCATGTCGAATTCTCATTCACCGTTCTCCTTTTGATTCCTACTACAACGAATCCTCCTAGCAATTTCTCCGGTAGAATCATCCGTTGAAACTTAGAACACCATTTAAGCTTTTCTCTCGAACGATCTTTGATGTTTTTAACCTACAAACCAACCCTTGATAAGATCTTAAGGCTCAGTATATGCTCTGTTCAAGCCCTGGTTCATGCATCTCTAATGATCTATTTATAGATCTCCAAAACCTCAGATAGGTAGGACTCTGATAATATATTCTCTGTTCAAGCCCTGGTTCATGCATTTCTAATGATCTATTTATAGATTCCCAAAACCTCAGACAGGTAGGACTCTGATTTAATTAAAATGCCTGGGTTCTGCTCAAGCGATCAGGTGGCCAAGGCTCTCTGTCGAGAATTGCTTTAACTGCTTGTACGTTTGATTTGTCTGTGTGTACCACCAGCTTTATTTTCAGAAGGACTTTCATATTAGATAAACCAAGTAACAATGATATCTAAATCCTTTTAGGATTCTAGATAAGCTTTCATAAAACTAAAAGCTTCCTAAACCTATAGCCTTCCTAAACCAATAAACTTCCTAAACCCATAAACTTTCTAAACACTCTGGATTTGCAATTTAAAATAAATATAAAAAATAAAATTAATTTAAATTAATTTCTTTACACTATCAATGGAATAAAGAACATTTATCCAAAACTGCTAAGATTAAGTAAGAATTTTGAGAAATGTAAAATAAGAGTTCAATCATAAACATTTAATCTGGTACTTTACAAAAAGGTTTAATTTCTATTTATTTTAAATTGTATGTAGTTTTATGCGTAAATATTATGGGTACTTATCAATTTTGTTTTGAAATTAGTAATGTTACATACTATAAAAGTTACCCATAAATTACCCACAACTCAAATTGAATGTTTCATATTCATATGGGTTAAATCCACGTTACAAATAGTTTTAATATAGACCATTCGTTTTAAATTGTGAGCAACTTTATAGGTACTTATCATTTTTATTTCAAATATATTATAGCAATCTTTCTGGCACGAAGAGAGTATGATGGGATAGAGGGACATGTAATATTTGGTAGGTAACATTCCTATTCAAATTTTAAACAAGGCTATTAATTACTAATTATTTTAAAAATTATTTCTATTTCAATGTATTAAAAATCATTAAATATGTCTCGAAATTTTTGTGTTTCAAAGCTCTTACACGATCTAATGAACTTCACTTCAATAAGAAAGAAGAACATATATATATATATTTTTTTTTACAAAAATCCCTACTCAAAATTTTTAAACAAAAAATTCTCGGGTTATAAATTAATTTTTAACTGCTAACTCCATCTCAAAATTCATGTATTTCAAAATTTCAATCACTATCATGTGACAATTAATAAGTCACTTGGTAATTAATATGTCATAAAGGGCATGTTTGTTTGGTATTAAGGAGATATAATTGAATTATATGAAAATAATCTAGTATAGTCCTTCGTTTGATAAGTGAAACTGCCATAATCTCATGCAAGGATAATACGTATCCCACCTCCTAGGTGGGTTGGACTCGATCAAATTTAATCTCATTAAAATTATGTTAAAATATACAAAATATTATTTATTATTAATTATTCTACTCTCAATTAAATATTTTTCGGTAATTACACTAATAATCCTATTTATAATACTCTAAGTATTAATAATCTGAATATATTAATTATTTTATAAAAATATTTATTCAACCGAACGAGCGCAAAGCGTTCGCTGAGGTTTAGTCATGATCAATAGGAAAGTATTATAGATTGTGTATTTTTTAGCTATTTTAATTAATTTTAATTTTGATAATTTTAGATTTTAGTCAAGACTACTTTGGGCCCTACTTCGTACACCTAAATCCATCTATAGTGTATACCCAGTTAATTACCTTAATTTTTGCTTTTGAGTTTTTATATTTGGATTTAATTATGCTAATTAGAGTCTCACTTTTATGATTATTTCATTTGACTTTTAATTATGTAGATCTAGATTATGTTATATGGTATATACAATATGCACGTAAATAATATTTTTGCACATATGGGGTGTGGGAAAGTTACTGTTACTAGTTTTTAGTTTACTCCTACTAATTTTAGCTATAAATTACAAGTTTTTTTAAACACTCACAATTTTTACTACAATTTATAATTATTTTTTTTTATTTCAGTTATAAATTAATTATAATATTTACCAAACACTCACAACTTTTATTACAAATTACAATTTTTAAACTACTGGTAGTAGTTTTGCCAAACACTATTATTCCAGTCCTATAACGTATCGTTATATTATATTCATTGAAGTACAATTCTACTTTTTAAACTCCATTTTAATATAAGCATGCTTTGATATTAGAAAAATGCCAATGTTTATTATGAAATAAACTTGTACGTTGCTGATTTTGATAAGTACGTAATCGAATCCAACCAAAAAAAAAATGTGCATGCATGACCCTTATTACAATTCTTTTAAAAAAATTATTTTGGTGACCACACACCTCATCCAGCATTAAAAATGTTTTATATTTGGGATTGGATCATACATGTTTGTGTGTGTGTGTAATAGGATAATATATGATTAATGTTTACTTAGATCCATGAAATCAAGAAATCATTAATAATTAATTTGAATTTAGATATAATTTATCCCAAGTGGAGGAAAAAATTGTTTTATTAGTAGAGAACCCCACATCAGCATGTTAATGTGGTGCTATTTATCAATACATACATGTTATGTACTTTTTCAATGTAGAATTTTGCTGACGTGTAATTAGCCACTAATCCCTTATGGTATAGTCACTCTCTAAACTTATAAATACATTGCGTACGTGTATTGATAGAACACACCACATTAATTTAGTGAAGTGACATTTACTACTCATTGAATAATACCTCTAAGTGGTGCCCCATGTGATTTTTAGAACCACAACAAATATATATATATATATATATTAACCTTATCATGTGTCATTTTCCACATGAACTTTTGTGTTTGGATTTTGAGTTTGTTTAAGAATTTATTGAGGGAAAGAAAAAGGTAAAAGAAAAGACAAGACATCGATTTGAAAATTACCTAAACTTTTCCTATTATTTTCTTTTTTTTTTGATAAATTATTTCAAAAACATAGATTCCATCATATCCTCAATATGTTATTTGCTTAATTTGCTAGTGAACATTTAGACACTCCCACGTTGCTTGGGTGCATAACGGATGATTACCTAATAGAGTTAATTAATTAGTAGTTCTGTTTAAAAAATTTATAATAGGATTGGTCATAATGCTAAGATGTTTTAAAATATATCATTTTTTATTATGACATATTTATCGTTTTTTATATAATTTTGGCAAGTTAGTTACATTTTTACTTGAAAACTTTATATGTTAACATTTTTGAAATCTACTTTTCAAAATATGTTAAATAAGGTTCATTTTGAACGTAAAGTTATACAAAAAAATAGAAGTACATATACCTTTTCTTGGACCACTAAAGCTTAAAAAAATAAACATATTTAAGTGCTACGACTTCAAACAAATATTAAGATTTTATAGTACAAGGACTTCAAAATTCGAATATTAAGAACTTCCAAATATGTTTGTGATCTAAATCGTTGAAATTCAAATTCTATCAGTTAGACTAGCTATTATAGGCACAGACCTCGGGCCATCCCAAAAAGAAATGACCGTTGGAAGAGTTTGGGCCCAAATTTGAGTCGGTTCTGGCCAAACACATGCTAACAGACCAAGGCTCAGGCCGAACTTTTTTATGGGCCAAGCCGTTAAAATACTGGCACAGTCTTGGGCTGAGCCTCATTCTTGGGTCAACGGGCCCGGCTCGGGCCGGCCTATAGGCTTCCAAGCATAGGTCCAAGCCTAGCCTATACATCATCTGGCCTGGGCAGGCTCAGGCTAAGCCCAGGCTTGAGCTGGGCCGCTACAATAATAGGCCCGGGTCGGGCTAAGCGGCCTATGAGCCTCAAGCCAAATTTACATGTCTAATGCTGACCAAAATAATAAGTTAAGCTACCATTTTAATTTATAAGTAAATATAAATTTG
Organism: Heliamphora pulchella; assembly: GCA_032270985.1. Classification (NCBI taxonomy): domain Eukaryota; kingdom Viridiplantae; phylum Streptophyta; class Magnoliopsida; order Ericales; family Sarraceniaceae; genus Heliamphora; species Heliamphora pulchella. The sequence continues at coordinate 43,392 of JAULJZ010059097.1, forward strand.
TTCCATTGTACTATATGGGCTCATTTGATATTTCAGATGGGATTGGATATGATAGGAGGAATAAATAATACTATAAGACCCACATTTTTTTATACCAAGAGATTATGGAATGAATTATATATACAGTAAGAAATTTAGTTCATATTTAGGTAGGATAGGATAGAGAGAAGGATAAAATTTATAAAATTATTTTTGACCGTTAGATAATAAGGAAAAATAATCTGGAGTTTGGTACTAATAATACCAAGGGGGCTAAGTATTATTAATAGCATGAATGGGGTATTAATAATTCGGTATTCGTCGAATTATTAGCACTAATCCCGCAATACAAACGCAGAATTAGTAATTCGAGGAGACAAAAACTGAACGACGGTGGTGGCGATGGCGGCAGCAACGGTAGCAGTGGCAGTGGTGGTGATGCATGGGGAGTGGCGTTGACAGTGGTGAGGAGTGTATGTTATATTAGGGGTAATTTTAGTAAGAAAAATATAAATAGAACTTAATAGAATATAATTCTTAAATGAAACTTAGTAAAATACAAAATATCTAAATAGAATTAAAGTATCTCTTGCACGTGAAGACTGAATTTTTAATACGGATTATTATTATATATTCATACATATCTATAGATATATAATGCTAATTAAATTGACACTTGTTCCAATTGACCTTGCAATGCTTTTTAGTGCAATGTATTATTTAAAAGCTAAAATAATATTATTTTTGTACAATGCATCAAAAACTATTCGACTATTTCCAATAGTCTTGCTAAATGCATATTTGGAATAACTTGTAAATTTGGTTTTTAAGATGATTAGCTTTTTTAAAAAAAAAAAGAGGAATAAAAATAAGTGAAAGTATTTCGGATAATTTGTTGTAGTAATTTTTTTGTTTTTTTGTTTTTTTGTTTTTTTATTAAAATGTCTAAAATACTTTTACTTTTAACTTTTAAGTTGTAGTATTTGGAATATTGACAGGACTTTTTTATTTTGTGAGTAAAGTTGACTTTTTTATGTAAGGGTACTACAATAATTTTGTTTGAAAAAAAGTTGGGGTGTTTGGGATATGTATTACCTTTTTTAATTGGATTAGGAGATGAAAAAAAGTTAGTTAACTTTTTTTTTGAAAATCAAACAGTGCAGCTTAAAAACTGGCTTTTTTGCAAAAAAAAAAATCAACTTAAAAGCTAGCCCAAACAAACCCTAAGACCCATTTTTACTTAGTTTTCGCTCAGTTAATAAATTTAATTAGTTTTTTTAATTTTCAATAATTCAACTAACTTGGTTTTAAAGTGTGTCAGATCCTTCGTTTTGCAAACTGTATTGCTACAGATAACAATTACAGTAGCATACTTTTTTTTTTGTGATCAGCAAAATAGAATATTATTCAAAAGGAAGAATAGTAACAAGAGAGATGAAAACCTTTACCGCAAGGCTTCAAACTTTCAAAAAAAAAAAAAAGAGCACATGGTTGACAAAAAGCCAGCCATCACAAACTTAAGCTATCTTGATAAGCAGATCAGCAAGAATCACCATGCCCACTGAAGGTTCAAACTTCATGAACTCAGTCACATCTCTGCTTAGCTTTATTGCTCTCACAACTGTTAATAGCACTTAGAATTTACACTCCTTCTACCTCCAGCAAGTGAGATTTTAAGCACTTCAGCTTGCAATGCAGCTTGTATCTAGCCCTCCCCTCGCACTCCTCCAAGCCCCAAGCCTCGTGGATCATATGTTTGAATGAAGCACTACTCATCCAAGCATTTAGGAATTTGAGGCCACTTTAAATTTGTCAGTCCAATCATTAGAAAGTAGGAATGCATGTCCTCAATCCATAAGCTGAAAGCCTTCATCCCACTACTGAGCCTGAGGCAACCTAATCTCTCGCCAATGTTTCTTATTACATTAAAGGCCCCACCCAAGCACTCGGAATAAGGAAGACTAGCTTTGAGGAAGACTAGCTTTGAGGGACCTGAGGTTTTATCCATTCTTTCTAGTCCCTTAACATTCCAAGTCAAAAGCTTCATACTTGGGATCCCCATCCTTTGCTCTATCTTGTTTCAGCCTCTTCCATAGCTGTCAAGGTAGATAGGATTTGTTCATCCCCTCCTTCGTAATTTAATCCCATGAGTTTTTCAGTTTCTAGGATAAGCTTAGCTACCCTACGAATAATATTATTGTGGTTGATGAAGTTTTGGGTAGAAAGGGAGGATTGAACTAGGGAGGTTTGTGATTGAGAAGCTGCCTTTCTTCTTCTTAGTTTGTTTCTTCCTTAACCATTTTTTAGGCTTAACATTTTTAGCTCCACCAAGAGCTTATATTTCTTTTTTTCTTCCTCCTCGACAAAGCTGCTTGGACTACTCTTCTGTTATCAGAGCTGAGGGTGGCTTGCCCTTCTTGTGAAACTCAGACTCAGGACTCATGTCTCCATAGGGGGTTTAATTCTGCTTAGGATCTAGCTCCAAAGCTGCACTCGCATCCCTAGGTGATTCAGATCCCTCAAACTCTCCAGGTTGACTTCCCTTATTTGTATGGGTTACTTTGTAGTCTATGCATTTTTCTCTGTCACTTACCTTCCTGTTGGTTTCCACATTAAGCTCACAATTTGAATTCTTATTTTCTAAGCCAAAGGAAGTCTCCTCTACTAGGCTGATCAGATTGGGATCCTCAAACCTTTTCATGTCTGAGATTCCATTGAAGCCTTCTACCAAGATCAAGTTTTGTTGTACCGAGACATGTTCTTCCTCTATTCCTGCTTCAATGGACCTCGGATAACTACCATGGAAGAGGTTCCAGTCTCTATGGTTGTCTTCAGCCTACCAGTTTCTTCCCTTCCCTCAGTGTGATCTCCCCAGATGTATAAACTTTGCACCTGTTGTTCTGGGCATTTAATGGAATAAAAGAATTTATCCACTTTAAGATGACAAAAATGATTAATAGGCTTCTTAACATTAGTGGTAATAAGGACTTTACTAGACTCGAGCTCCTACTTCCTAGATGTTTTTTCACCCACTCCAATTATCTCCCCCCAAAGACCACCAATGCTCCTAAACGTGCTTTCATTCCGAGCGTGTAAAGGTACACCCTCCACCTGGATCCATACCCTTCTAACCAGGTTAAACTCCCTGTAACTCTACTCATATATCACCTCAAACTAGGTAGAGAGCCATTCCTTTGCATCATAAAGAAAAGAGATTTTACACAGAGGATCAGGAAAGAGAAGAAGAATCTTCATACCACCTAATGGTTTAATGGTGATGTCAAATACTCCATCGGATCTCATGGCTTCCTGTATACTTGCAATGATTCTATGGTCTTTGACTATGCCAACAACATAGTTTTTTAACCACCCTTCGTCTACTTCATGAGCCTCAATCACTATCCCATCAGCCACATTTGCTTTGGCCCGGGGCAACTGCCTCTTTATGTTTGCTGTGGGGTAGGCACTATTTTCTCTAGGAAAAGAAGGTTGTGGGTTTTCAACCCCTTGATCCTTTTTTATGTTTCTCCAAGATGATTTCACAACCAATTTCTTGTCACAGTACCATTTGCCATCGAACATGTTGATGGCTCTGAGAGCATTTCTGTGGTCTCAGAATTTCACAAATTTGAATCTTGTGTTGCTTGCTCGTCTCCTCTTCCTTGGTATAAAGGCGTCAGCTACTGGTCCACTCTAGTTAAAGTAATTATGCAGCCAACTCTTGTGAACTTGGTTTGCTAGGTTGTCCACGAAGATAGTATAGACATCTTTTGTATGCCTATAAACCTTGGATCCTCTGTTCCACCCAACTGGTTCAACGCTCAACTGATCCTCTTCCATCTCTAACCTTTCTCCTCCTCCTAAGTTTGATATCTAGGGGTTGGGTACTTTTATTTCTTTACATTATTCCTCATACTCATCTAACTTCACTTGTTAGTTGTAGCATTTCATCAAACAGGTGGTATGCTTAGGACCGTTCAAGCATACCCAAAACAGTTCAAGAGTACCCAAACCAGATCAATAGTACCCAAAACGATATTCAAGAGACTCTTCAAGAATGGCTTTTGATGATTTCTACAACACAGACCTTATTTGTCATGCTCCAACTACCAGGGTCACGCGAAAGTCCACCAAAAAAATCATTTATGAAAATAAGATTTGCAGTTGAAAAACCATCAACTCAAAATTATACAACATTTGGATAAAGATCCCCAAGTTTATCTCTCATAAACAGAAATCATGCAAACTCATACATGAATAAATATATCGCCAAAAGGCGTACAAAACCAGCTTTCTAAAACAGGCATCACATGTATAAGTACATGTCCAAAACAGAAAAACTACAGCAAGCTCTCCATCACCACAAGCCTCTAGGTCAACTCTACGTGTTCACCTGAAAATAATTTTACAGTAAAAATCTCACACCGTGAGCCGAAACCCAATAGGAAAAGACAATAAAACTGTAAAGCAGGCTATGCAATCATACGGTGGGAGCTAACTTAACCACGACAGCCAAAAAGGTTTTTTTCTAAAAAATCACAAGTTTTTCACCAAGCCAACACGGACTTCAAAAACGATTTTATCTCATAAACCTCACATTTTTATCCTTCAAACTATACATATTATCGTAACAGTTATCATGCCATAGTTAAGGGAAAGCTGCAATAAAACAGTAATAAAAAACATGATCTTTGTTCACCCGGATCATATAACCGAAATCAAAATATTATTTTTTCACTCGAAACATACAACCGAGGAAAATAAAGCGGTAATCAATAACATTGTTCCCTCGCGGAATGTACCATCGCGAAAAAGATGAATATGATCCTATGTACCGACTCTGTTACCAGGGGACAGAGGTAGCAATTATAGACTCCTGCTCATTATTCTAGTCCTGAACCACTTAAGGCCTACTAGATAATGACAAATTCTATACGAAGCACCACGAAGAACCACTCAATTTACGGGTACGACCCCGAGGGAGCTGAGCACCCATCTGCCTCAATTTACGGGAACTACCCCGAAGGACCTGAGTGCCTATTCTGCGCACGTTTCTAGACTTTCACCGATGGCAACTCGTGCCACATACACGTCATCCCGGTACATCTAGATAATCATCCAAAAACTGAACCGTAGCTCAACTACGAAAATATTTCTTAAATATACATTATACATGTATATACAGATCCATCCATCAACATGTAGATTAACAAAACCTTTCCAAAAAGTTTTCCAGAAAAATAGTTATACAATACGTGTATAAACAAGAGATCCAATCCATGAACCATGGAGATCAAACAAAACATAATTTTTTTTAAAAATGTTTTCCCCGTTTTCACAAAACGTTTCCAAAACCTGAGACTCAACCCCAAGGATTAGCTCCAAACCTCAAAAACGTAAAAATGTTGAGATTTTTTATACAACCACAAATTCCTCCGTTTTCAAGAAAACTCTTCGAAAATCATACATCCACATGTCATATCATGTAATAAATCATGAAATCGTAAAACATACTTTTTATTCGAAATAAGGTTTAAACACAGCACATGATATATAAATATTTTAACCGGTGAAAAGCGTATAACTGTATGCAGCATAACTGGGTAACTGCCACTATCACATCCCGACACCCGAGCCACGTGAAACACCCACAAAAAAACTCCCCAAGAACAAGAGACTTGATCAAAAAGGCTCACAGGGATGAAAAATAACCTTTTCCCAAACTTTCAACCAAAAGCGGGTGAAAAATAGTTTTGAAATCTTGACACACCTTCACTCTTTTGGTCATAACTTTTTCTACAAAAATAATTTTAAGGTGGGAGAGCTGCTAATGGAAAGAAGACTTCCGGGGGTTCGATTTGAGTACAAGAACGACCCAATTTTGAGTTCGGATGAAGGAGATAACATCAACACAAAAAGGCCTTGCACAGCTAGTCCGCTCGAGCGGACTTCGGGCGTTTGAGCGAGCTACAACCCGAGAAGAACCCAGAAAAATTCATGTTCTTGGTGTTCTTAGTATTCTAAGCCTCCAAACCCTCAAACACTCACTAACCATCATTTCAACCACAAATTAAAGCCTCCAAACACCTTTTAAACACCCTCAGATATACCCAAACCCGAAACTACAACAGATGCTCGAAAGGAACATTTCAAAACCCGATTTCATCCAATCGAAATCAACATATACGCCTTTTTAAACCAAAACCCGATTTAACGAAACATACATCAGTTGTCTATGCATTTTTAACCGGTCAAAATACTTATAATTGCACGTAGTACCCTTATATAGCAGCAGAGTCTAGAATCCTACCTCGTTGAGCTAAAAGTTCAACGTCTCGATCCACGTGCAAAAACGAACTTCGTCGGAATCAAAATCTGACCGGATGGTTGCGTAGCCCTCGATGCCGATACCAAGAATTCGTAGTCTGATCGTCGAAAATCGAACCCCGGGCCCCCGAGAAGTTGATAGAAGGCAGAGAGAAAAAGGAAGAAACTTAGGAGTTAAGTTTTGAAAATATCTTTTGAAAATATCTAACTCTAGATATTTATAGGCCTCCAAAATATCTTTTTATTTAAAATTTTTAAAATTCGCACCACAACTTCCCGTAGCCACCGGGACCAACCCTGCAAAATCTCTGAACCCGAACATGCGTCAAAATCACATTTTTCTAGAATCTCGCGCCAGGCCTCCACTGCTCGAGCGCCCAACACCGCTCGAGCGGACCCCCACCGACATACTCCTCTGCCATACCCTCGCTCGAGCGGATGACCACCGCTCAAGCGGTCACCATCCAGACCCACTCTCTGCCACCAGCTCGCTCGAGCACACACCCGTCGCTCGAGCGGTCATCGCAGGGTGAAAACTTGAACTAAAGAAGCAAGATCTTACTTTAATCCCTACTCCCGTGAACACTTAAATTATTTTTAAAAATGAAACGGTTCAGGGTCTCACAACTCTCCCCCTCTTAAAGGAATTTCGTCCCCAAAATTCAATACTACAACTCAAGCCAAACACTATCATGCAACTATCAACAATCTCTGATGCAAACCCAGCAATATTGCACAACAGCAGATATGCCCCAGCAACTGAAATCCCGAACCTGTCACCACACAAGGAAAACATGACTGGAAGATCCAATCTCCATACAGACTGCGCACACAGGCAAGTTCTGCTGGCCCCACTCTCATCTAGGAAACATCCATAAACCTTAGATCAAGATCCAACTCGTGCTGCCAAACCCTAATACAGAACTCTCGCCGAACTCAAACCACTCCGGCGATAAACGTATCATACGAGACCAATCCACCATGGTACTTGATCTCAAACATGCTTTATGCTCTATGCTCGTCCTCATAGCCACATACTGGGTCAATCACATCTCACAATACACACCAAGGACTATCTCCACAAATCCAAATACACGACGTCAAACTCCGACATCGGTCACAAGAAGTCACATGTTCCACACACAAACTTTACCAAGGAGAAACATCAGGTGGTACACCATTGTCTCAGACAAGGTTCCACACAATCGAAAACTGACCTGGCATCACAGCCACAAGGTCACCTGACTCCAGCGAGTCACCTGACTCCAGCGAGTCACCCGACCAACATGTCTGCAGATAGAATATCTCATAGGTATCCAACAACCTATATCAACCAAATCATAACTCCCGTGCAATAGCACATCACTGCACATTACTGCACAACTCAACATCTCGCTATCCAATCACTGATACCAAGACTACAGATCAACCGCAAGGCAAACAGGATTGCCGTCGTCCGATAAAGCAAACACGATGACGGTCATCCGACAAAGCAAACATGATGATCATCATCCAACATCAGCCCCTTGAGTCCCTAGACTCGTTCGTCGGGTAACCAACCCAAACTTACCTCTCACACCTAGCAAATCCCTCGTATGCAGAACTCATCACAGTCCTTCTGTTCCAATCCAAACAGTTGTGTCGGTCTGAACAGGCTACGCCAACCAAGGCTTCTCCAACATCATACTCTCGGGACCACCATCTATACAAACAACCGTTATGCTAAAGCACAACACTTACCACAGTCGATAGCCACTCCTCGACTCCAAGAACTCTACGCAGTTCCAAGTCCTCAAACAGAGCAAAAGGTTAGACTCACAAAAGTCTACCAGAAACTTACTTGTGAATATCCCAATTGGACTGTGCCGACAAAATTCCCACTCTGCCAAAAGCAATAATGCAACCATACCCATACAATCCAGAACAAACTGTACACAACAGTTGCGAATTCTCTGCCGATCACTACAAAGAACTCTGCATCTCTACATCAACTTCCCAAGCATTCTCGTCTACCAACGTAACCTCACAAGGAACACAACCCAACTGGTTTAACCATCCGTTGAAACCATGAAGGATTAGTCCAACAATCACCCAATCCTGGAGATACACGTCCCTGTGTCACAACTCCAAGGGTCACAACACGGATACAAATCCACTAAGATTCCACAGTCTCAGGACACAACCAAAACCTGAACCAATCAAAACTCGGCATCTCTATCCACCTGAGATGAAACAACTCGCGAACAACACGCACCAGACAATCGTCTATAAGACAATCGTCTATAAGAACTCTCTCTCTCTCTTTCCATCCAAGGAAAGAAAAGGGCCAACAAGAAACCATGGCCAAACCTCAGCATACTGCCGGCGTACTCCTAGTACTCCTCAACACTTAGCCTCTAAGAACTCTGTATGTCCTACCTCGAGGCCACATCGACTACAGGCACAAAACTGCTATCAATCCAGATCACAATACTTAGATCATCCGCTACACCGAGCTTTCAGCTCTTAGATCTCATTCACACACACGCGAACACCATCCATCCGCATACTTGGCACAACACATTCCATTGCGCCCAAAACCTCACTTCACAAGATAGCACCACACTCACCTAACTCCTGCTAGGCACACCACAATCACATCACGGTCTCAAATCCGTTGTCTAAGGCACAACTCCAAACAAAGGAGAACCCAATCCAGAGACCTCTCTTCCAGAGTTACTAATAACTCTAACAAGCATGCAGAGACCTTTCGCACTTCTGCCCTCAAGGCACACACGATCACAGGCATCGTATCCTACGATTTCTCACATATCACCCCAGGCCAGTCAAACCATAAGGTCCACTACTAAACCCCATCACTCCACACTTCGTTCCCATGGGCGAATAACATACCCATCTCTCAACAAGGTGGAACACAAACAAATTTTGGGTATATCACACTCGGGATACATCTTCTCAGCGCCAAGTCTCAGCACTAAGCCAACCACACTGTCGAACTTGTCGACGATCCCTTCGAACCTCATGCACCTGGTAGGGTTCCCAAACACGATCTCCTAATCATTAGGATCTCGACCAAACCACGAATCTGCATTCTCATAGGAATCAATCTCATGGAACTGATACTCATCGCAGGAATCCCTACACATTCCTAATCCCATGCTCTTCCCAACATATCTACGAAACTCAATTCTCAAACCTCGAAAGGTATACAACGTCCAAGGTCATCAGAACCACTCGGACTACCAACAACATCCTCCTAAGGAATATCTCCAGAACCACTCACGTCCTGTTGTCTCTACAGACACCCGACCAAGGATTATTACGCTCCCATCCGCTATGTTCCCGTCCATACCCCATCCTGTGTACACGGCTCATGACATAGCATGGCTCAAGACGTACCTAATCCATTACATGACCAAACTCGACTCATAGAGGAGTTCCACCACATACCAGGTGATCGACGCTCAACCCATAACAGTACCTCTACAACTGATAACAATTGAGTCGCACACAACCAAATCCAAACCACGGTCTCGCCGTCTCGAAAGGGGTACATGTTATAAAGAAAGAAAACACTAAACACGAAAATCTAAGGTCGATCTATCATGTTATCTCTACCACATACCACATAATCATGCTGACACATAGGCATAAAGATTATACAGACACAGCACCGATACCGAGGAGATTCGACAAGAATGACGCGTCATTTTGAACAACCCACTTAGATTCCTTGCTAGAAATCACATCCGTGAAATGCGTTTCTAACTTGGCTCCCAAGTTTGTTAATCCAAACACAAGATGAATTAATCCTAAGGTCCAACCTCCATGCTCACATATACACAACGTCAACATGCAACCAAGTACACACATCCTCACAAGGTGATGCACCATCTTTTTCATGGCTCATAGGTATTCGCAGTTAGAGCTCTGATACCAAGTTGTCACGTCCCAACTACCAGGGTCACGCGAAAGTTCACCAAAAAAATCATTTATGAAAATAAAATTTACAGTTGGAAAACCATCAACTCAAAATTATACAACATTTGGATAAAGATCCCCAAGTTTATTTATCATAAACAGAAATCATGTAAACTTATACATGAATAAATATATCGTCGAAAGGCGTACAAAACTAGCTTTCTGAAACAGGCATCACATGTATAAGTACATGTCCAAAACAGAAAAACTACAGCAAGCTCTCCATCACCACAAGCCTCTAGGTCAACTCCATGTGTTCACCTGAAAATGCTTTTACAGCAAAAATCTCACACCGTGAGCCGAAACCCAATAGAAAACGACAATAAAGCTGTAAAGCAGGCTATGAAATCATATGGTGGGAGCTAACTTGACCACGAAAGCTAAAAAGATTTTTCTCTCAAAAATCACAAATTTTCCACCAAGCCAACATGGGCTTCAAAAATAGTTTTATCTCATAAAACCTACATTTTCATCCTTCAAACTATGCATATCATCGTAACAAATATAATGCCACAGTTAAGGAAAAACTGTAATAAAACAGTAATAAAAAACATGATCTTTGTTCACCCGGATCATACAACTGAAATCAAAATATTATTTTTCCACTCGGAACATACAACCGAGGAATATAAAACGGTAATCAAAAATATTGTTCCCTCGAGGAATGTACCATCGCGAAAAAGATGAATATGATCCTATGTACCGACTCTATCACTAGGGGACAGAGGTAGCAACTATAGACTCCTGCCCATTATCCTAGTCCTGAATCACTTAAGGCCTGCTAGATAATGACAAGTTCTATACGAAACACCACGACGAATCACTCAATTTACGGGTACGATCCCGAGGGAGCTGAGCAACCATCTGCCTCAATTTATGGGAACTACCCCGAAGGACCTGAGTACCTACTCAGTGCACGGTTTCGGACTTTTACCGAGGGCAATTTGTGCCACATACACGTCATCCTGGTACGACTAGATAATCATCCAAAAATCGAACCGTAGCTCAACTACGAAAATATTTTTCAAATAAACATTATACATATATATATAGATCTATCCATCAACATGGAGATCAACAAAATCTTTCCAAATTTTTTTTCAGAAAAACAGTTATACAACACGTGTATAAACAAGAGATCCAATCCATGAACCATGGAGATCAAACAAAACATTTTTTTAAAAATGTTTTCTCCGTTTTCACAAAACGTTTCTAAAACCTGAGATTCAACCCCAAGGGTTCGCTCCAAACCTCAAAAACATAAAAATGTTGAGATTTTTCATACAACCACTAATTCTACCGTTTTCAAGAAAAATCTTTGAAAATCATACATCCACATGTCATATCATGTAATAAACCATGAAAGCGTAAAACATACTTTTTATTCGAAACAAGGTTTAAACACAACACATGATATATAAGCATTTTAACCGGTGAAAAGCATACAACTGTATGCAGCATAACTGGGTAACCGCCACTATCACGTCCCGACACCCGGGTCACGTGAAACATCCATAAACAAACTCCCCAAGAACAAGGGACTTGATCAAAATGGCTCACAAGGATGAAAAATAACCTTTTCCCAAACTTTCAGCCAAAAGCGAGTGAAAAATGGTTTAGAAATCTTGACATACCTTCACTCTTTTGGTCATAACTTTTTTCTACAAAAAGCATTTTAAGGTGGGAGAGGTGCCATTAGAAAGAAGACTTGCGGGGCTTCGATTTGAGTACAAGAATGACCCAATTCTAAGTCCGGATGAGGGAGATAACATCAACACAAAAAGGTCCTATACTGCCAGTCCGCTCGAGCGAACTTCGGGCGCTCGAGCGAGCTACCACCCGAGAAGAACCCAGAAAAATTCCTGTTCTTGGTGTTCTTGGTGTTCTAAGCTTCCAAACCCTCAAACACTCACTAACCATCATCTAAACCACAAATTAAAGCCTCCAAACACCTTTTAAACACCCTCGGATACACCAAAACCCGAAACTACCACAGATCCTCGAAAGGAACATTTCAAAACCCGATTTCATCCAATCGAAATCAACACAAACGCCTTTTTAAACCAAAACCCGATTTAACGAAACATACATCGGTTGTCCATGCATTTTTAACCAGTCAAAATACTTATAATTGCATGTAGTACCCTTATATAGCAGTAGAGTCTAGAATCCTATCTCATTTAGCTAAAAGCTCGACGTCTCAATCCACGTGCAAAAACAAATTTTGTCAAAATCAAAATCTGACCGGATGGTTGCATAGCCCTCGATGCCAATACCAAGAATTCGCAGTCTGATCGTCAAAAACCAAACCCCGGGCCTCCGAGAAGTTAGAGAGAAGGCAGAGAGAAAAATGAGGAAACTTAGAAGTTAAGTTTTGAAAATATCTAACTCCAGACATTTAGAGGCCTCCAAAATATCTTTTTTTTTGAATTTTTAAAATTTGCACCACAACTTCCCGCAGCCCCCGGGACCAACCCTGTAAAATCTCTGAACCCGAACATGCGTCAAAATCACATTTTTTTAGAATCTCGTGCCAGGCCACCACCACTCGAGCGCCCAAGCACCGCTTGAGCGGACCCCCACCGACATACTCCTCTTCCATACCATCGCTCGAGCGGATGACCACCGCTTGAGCGGTCACCATCCAAACCCACTCTCTGTCACCAGCCTGCTCGAGCGCACACCCACCGCTCGAGCGGTCATCGCTGGGTGAAAACCTGAACCAAAGAAGCGAGATCTTACTTTAATCCCTACTCTTGTGAACACTTAAATCATTTTTAAAAATGAAACGGGTCGGAATCTCACATTATTCTCGGCTCGAACTCATCTGTTGACAAGAAGAAACTATTGTCTTCAAAATTTGATCACACGGTTCCTTTTTCTCTTTCGCTGGGGATTTTATTCGAAGACAAACATGAAGCTCCTGTCAAGATTGATGTCGAAAAAGCTCGAGCTGAATCCACGATTTTGTATCGACGGTAGACATCTTCACTTAGCACCGTATCATCGCACTTGAACTCTACCCGCTAGACAATGCAAGAAATAATTTACATTAGCATACTTGATGTGAGACCTATGAATTTAATAATAAAAACTGAGAAATCCCGAAAGTTGACTACCAAATTTTGTTAGGTAGATCTAAATTTTTATTTAAAATTGTGCAGTTAATACAATAATAATTATATCATTGAAGCACACAAGCAATATTATTAAATTAACAACTTAACACGCAAAATTGGGCCCCATTTTTTATATTTTTTGTTATTTAACAACCATTTTAACATCCAATTCTAACACAACCATTGGAGATGGCCTTAGATAATTCTTTGGATAAAAAATACATTGTAAAGTGCCGAGGGTATAAATGACATAGTTATTTCTCTCTCTAATAATTTAAGTTTTTAGATGAGTTGTTGATTAATATTTTAATACGATATCAGATCATGTAGTAATAGATTCTGTGTTCAAACTCACTGTGCATCTACCAAGTAATTAAGAAATATCTGCATGTATTGAGCCAATCGAATTATGGATGGGAGTTATGTCACATGAAAAGAGACATGTTAAGAATGTAAATAATAAATAAAACTATTTTTTACTCTAACAATTTAAGCTTTTAGATGAGTTGATAATGAACAATCTAATACAAAGAATTTGAGTTCTTTGATCACTACTTCAAAACGGAAAACAAAAATAGACTAATTAAAGTGTTCGCATTGATTCCATATCTCTACCTAAAATTGGCATGTATTTTAATTCATGTATCCAAAATTCTACTGAGAAAGTTGACATAACAATCGTGTAGCTGTACTTAGTGTGATGAGATTGTGAGTTCAAATCTTATAAAAAAATTGGTTAATACCATTTGTAGTAATCTAATAAGGAATTTACTAACATTTCTCAATGGCAAAAAGAAAAAAGTTTCCAAAACTGCTAAGATTAAGTAAGAATTTCGAGATACGTAAAATAAGAGTTTAGTCATTAACATTTAATGGTACTCTACAAAAAAGTTGAATTTAAACTATTTATTGTAAATTGTATATAGTTTTATGTGTAAATATTATGGGTACTGATTATTATTTTTGTTTCGAAATTAGTAATGTTACATAAAATAAAAGTTACCCATAAATTACCCACCACTCAAATTGAATATTTCATATGCACATGGGGTATAATTTACATTGCAAATGGTTTTAATATGGACCATTCGTTTAAAATTGTTATTAACTTTATGTATACTTTATGGGTACTTAGCATTTTTATTTTGAATATAATATAGCAGTCTTTTTGACACGAAGATAGTATGATGGGATAGAGGGACATGTAATATTCGGTACATAAGATTCCTACTCAAATTTTAAACAAGGCTATTCCTAATTATTTTAAAAATTGTCTATTTCAATGCATTAAAAATTATTTAATGTCTCGAAATTTTTGAGTTTGGAAGCTCTTACATGATCTAATGAACTTCACTTCAATAAGAAAGAAGAAGATGTAATTTTTTTTTTTACAAAAATCCCGACTTTAAATTTTTAAACCAAAAAATCTCGGGTTATAATTTAATTTTTAACTGCTACCTCTATCTCAAAATTCATGTATTTCGAAATTTCAATCACTATCATGTTATAATTAATAAGTCACTTGGTAATTAATAGGTCATAAAGGGCAAAGTTTGTTTGAGTGTTAAGGAGATATAATTGAATTCTATGAAAATAATCTCATATAGATCTGTGTTTGATTAAAAAAACTGTCATAATCTCATACAAGAAGGAATATACGTATCCCACCTCCTAGGTGGGTTAATTAGTCTATAGATTATTTGAGGGGGATTGAAGGAGAGAGTTATTGTAACTATCTATATCTTACACTCAATCAAATTTAATTTCACTAAAATTATATCAAAATAAACAAAGTACTATTTATTTTTATTTATTCTACTTTCAACTAAATATGTTTCGGTAACTACACTAATAATCCTTTTTACAATACTCCAAGTATCAATAAATTGAATACATTAATTATCTTATAAAAACAATTCTTCAACCAACTTATCACAAAGTATTCGTTGAGGTTTAGTCATGAAAAAAAGAAAATGTTATAGATTGTGTACTTTTTTGCTAATTTAGTTATAATTAATTTTAGATTTTAGTTAGGATTAATTGTGCTAATTTGAGTCTCAGTTTTGTGATTATTTCATTTGACTTTTAATTATATAAATCTAGATTATGGTCTCCTCCATATTTATATTATATTCATTGAAGTACAATTCTACTTTTTAAACTCTATTTTAATATAACCATGCTTTGATATTAGAAAAATGCCAATGTTTATTCTCAAATACATTTGTACGTTGCTGATTTTGATAAGTACGAGATCGAATCCAACACAAAATAAAAAAAAAAAAGTAAAAAGTTGCATGCATGAACCTCATGACAATTCTTTAAAAAAAAAAAAAAATTATTTTGGTGACCACACACCTCATCCAGCATTAAAATTATTTTATATTTGGGATTGGATCATACATGTTTGTGTGTGTGTGTAATAGGATAATATATGATTAATGTTTACTTAGATCCATTAAATCAAGAAATCGTTAATAATTAATTTGAATTTATATATGCCTTATCCCAAGTGGAGGAGAAATTATTCTATTAGTTGAGAATACTACATAACGTGGTGTTATATATGTATCAATACTGTTGGTTGTATATTTTGTATTCTGTAGATCCATATAATTAGTATTTTATTTATATATATTTGGACTAAGCTGGAGTCATGAATTCATAAGAAATCTAATACATGTAGAATTTTATAATTATATGAGTGCTAGAATTTTAGAATTGACCTATAAATAGGACTCTATAATTCTAGTTATTTCGTATAGAGAGTAAATCAATGGAGTAGAGATGTAAGGAGAGATGAAAAAATATCGAAAATACGGGGAGTAACCTTTGAATAGGAAAACGGGGTTTGCTTCAGGGGCTCGGGTTATGGGTGCCGAGTTTTCGGGTGTTTTCGATATCGTGATTGTATATTCTACAGTTATAATTGATTATATCTTACAGCCGTAGACGCAAGCAGGTTGTGCCGAACCACGTAAATTCTTGTGTAATTTTTCTTTGGTGTGTGCAATGATTTTTTGCTTTCATTCGTATTCGAGAATTGGTGTTCAAAGCCCAACAAGTGGTATCAAAGCCAACGGTTGAAGATTCGAAATCGTGGTGTGAAATCGAAGCACATGTATTATTTTTTATTTCAATTCGTATAAATCAAATAATATTTTATTGCTGCACAAAGAAAAAAAATAAAGCGATAAGTGGCGTAAACCATTCGGTGAAGTAGAGATGGGCGCTAGTGCTGTTGATTTACAAAGGATGCTTGCTGGAACAATTAATGAGCTGAGATTTGCATCAAAAGGGTTTTAATTGGGATTTCTAAACAAGGCTTGAAATTCATGGCAGAGGATTAGGAATTCATTAGGTAATAATCATGTGTGGTTGCAGTATCGAAATCAACGGCTTAATTAAATTATTTTGTTATATCGGTTGATATATATAACAAAATAATATAAGGGGAAGGTATCTTCTGAGGATTTTTAGCGTTGCGGATTTATCGGTACAATTAGAATTTTTAAATTCTGAATGATTTGATGAGATTGGACAGATTCGGCCCAAAATCAGGTTAGATCAGGGGCGATCAGGATTGATTGCAGTGATCATCGGTAATCGGGAGCAATCTGGTTCAATTAATGGAGGGAGATTAATCATCAATGGATGCAATAAGAATTTTAGTTGCAGGTGGAGTTAAGTCAGACGATGATTTTTTGATTTAACAGATGATTAGCGACTAGGACACCTTGATAAATAGGTGTCGGGCATCTCAGTGTGGAGGTGCGGGCCATGCTGGTTTGAATATGATGTATTAACGACAACGGTAGAATCGATATCGACATCGGTTATTATCAGGGTAGTTTGCAGAATTTAAGCCAATGTGGAGATTATTGGGTGCATGTCTTATATTTTGTGGATCATATAATTAGAATTTTATTTATATATATTTGGATTGAACTGAAATCATGAATTCATAAAGAGTCTAATACATATAGGGTTTTATAATTATATGAGGGCTAAGGTTTTAGAGTTAGCGTATAAATAGGATTCTATAATTCTAGTTATTTCATGTGGAGTAAATCAAGTGAGTAGAAATGTAGGGAGAGATGAAAAAATATCGGGGATATGAGAGTAACTTTTGAGCAGAAAAACGAGATTTGTTTTAGGATATTTTTGATCTTATAATTGTACATTCTACAATTATAGTTGATTATCTATTGCACCCGTAGACGTAGGTAAGTTGTGCCAAACCACGTAAATCCTTGTGTGATTTTTTCTTGGGTGTGTGGAATAGTTTTTTTGCTTCCGTTTGCATTCGGAAATTGGTGTTTAAAACTCAACAAATACATACATATCATGTACTCCTTTAATGTAAGGTCTTATTGATGACGTGTAATAACCGTTAACCCTTTATTGTATGGTCGCTCTCTAAATTTATAAATACAATTACGTGCATATATTGCTTGAATACACCGCATCAACTAATTGACGTAACATTTTATACTCATTGAATAACACTTCCAAATTGTGCCCCAAGTGCATTTTAGAACCACAACAATTATATATATATATATATATATATATATATATATATATATATTTTCT
>JAULJZ010059098.1:0-35737 GCA_032270985.1 Heliamphora pulchella
TTTTAATTTTGATAAAAAAAACTTATCAAAATTAATATTTTTTTATCAAAATTAAAAACTGAAAAATAAAAATAATTCATAAATTAAAAACTTTATGTTACTTATTTTTGTATTTAGTAATTTTTTATTTTTTAATTAGAAATTTATAAATAAAATTTTGTAATTAAACAAAAAAAAAAAAAAACAAAAAAAAATTAAAAAACACTGTTTCAACAGTGTTTTCCGTCCAAAAGTTAACGTAACTTTTGGACCTAAGTGTTACAAAAATGAAAATGTAAAGGGTGTAAGTGATATTTCAAAAAATAGAAGGGATGTAAATATTATTACCCTTAAATACAAGGGGTGTAAGTATAATTTACCCTTTTTGATTTGTTGCACAACTTAAAAGGTTTCTTTACTAGCGAGATTATTATGGAGTTATTTGTACATGGAAAGATATAAAGATTACAATGAACTGATATTTTATTCTTTAAAGTTACAAGCAACAAGTTCCTTTGCAGTTTCCCCATTTGACACAAGGATCAAGGAAGCAAGATAGTTGAAGAGTATATCAAATTGTTTTACCATTTGTCTAGTAGATTTGAGGGCCTTTCTATGGCTTAAACCAAATTCAAATCTCAATTTAACTTCAATTCACAACCAACTCAACAATTACAATTTATCCATCAAAATATATCTTTCACCAAAATTAGGGTTTTCCATGCCTCAACAAATCTCATAATATTTCCATGAAATAGAATGCATTATATCACAAATACATCATACACATTCATAGAGGGATTACAATCCTACCTCGTTGAGTCGAAGATCGCTGGATCTGGACACCCACGGAAATCCAAACTCGCCGAATCAAATTTCCACTTAGTTGGACGTGTAGCCCTCGTCGAGTAGAGCAGCATTTGTTCTTGTGATTTGGCTCGATTCTAAGCTTAAGGTCTTCAAAATGGTGGAGAGAGAGATGAGCTTCAAGGTCTTTCATGGAGTTTTAGAGACAGAGAGATAGAGAGAGAGAGAAGGGGAGGGGTTATGGCCCGCCACGTGGGGGAAGGGGAAGCTTCCCTTGCAAGTTTTGCACAAAACCCCATGCCACTAACTCACACAAATTCCAAAAATGCTCCTATGCATTCATAATCTATTTAATCCACATATATAAATTCACACCAAACCAAAATTAATATTTTAACTTTATATTAATTTAAAATTTCATATTTTCGAAAATTACTGAAATTTAAAATTATCCCTGAATCAAATTTTTCGAATCTCGGCGCACACTGGCGGGTCCAACAAAATTTGTTAAAACGTTACCGAGCTCGCTAGCCGCGTATATATATATAACCAAGCCCAATAGATAACATTGAATCATGTTAATCAATGACAATCACATTAACACACAAATAGGAAATATTAAAGGCAGAAATAAACACTTTTATTTATTTTGAATATTTTGATATAGACTTTTGAAGCAAAGATATACTTACAAAATATTTGTAGAAGATTAAAGGTTTATATTACAGAGAGGAATGATAATACAAGAAAGAAAATTGGCGATGGATGTTAATCAATAACGATCACATTAACACACAAATAGGAAATATTAAAGACACAGAAATAAACACTTTTATTTATTTTGAATATTTTCATACAGACTTAGGAAGCAAAGATATACTTACAAAATATTAGTAGAAGGTTGAAGGTTTATATTACAAATAGGAATGGTAATACAAGAAAGAAAATTGGCTATGGAAGAATTCTTCCCTCAACAAAAGATGAGGCTTCCCTTAAAAAGGCACGCAGGTCTAGACTTCAAATGAAATTCGAATTCATTACAATTAAAAATACTATTAAACTTTTGACTTTTGGTCTAATTACTGTTGAGAAACAGTAACTTGTCTGGGCACTATTCTTGTTGGATGTAGAATTTTTTGGAGTGATCAGTAAAATTTACTATACACTTTTGACCTTAAATCTTCACTGTTGATGACTGATAATGGAGAATCACTGTTTTCTTTTGAAAGAATCTTCACTGTAGCATCACGTTTGAGAATCTGAGGAAATTTCTTTTTGAAAAGAGAAATTTGTCTTTTGAAAATTTTGAACCATTGTCGGGGGAATGATGATGCTTTGGAATCGATTGATTATCACAATGATGCTGAATAGAAATTAATTCCAAAACAGTCATTCTCGTTATCAGGAGGACTAATTGGGGATAACATCTCAACAAGGAGATCATCATCATCATCAAGCTATTTTACCATTTCTTGAAGAACGGCTTCTTTGAGCTTTGATTGGGTCATATAAGGGAATTGTGAAAGAATTTTGGTTTTTATGAATGTCAAATTGACATTAACAAAATTAGAAGAGGATGCTAAGAATTTTGAAGAAGGATTTGATTGAGAGGAGGATGATTGAACTTTTGATGCAGATGAAGGTTTAGGGGAAAAGGATTTTAAATAATAAGATTTTAAAAAATCAGAATAATATTCCTTAGAAATTTCCAAAATTTCCCAACATTTTGAAACATATTAGCGAGATAAATAATGAATATTATTTTGAATATCAATAGTGAATTGCCATGTAAGCAACCATGGCAGGCTGAAATCAGCAAAGAAATATAATGAAGTCAACTTCAAAGGATTGGCGTATTCATAATAATTATTATAGGATTTTTGAAGTGAAAGAGGCAGAATATTAAAATTGGGACCAAATTCATACCACCAATTTGTGGAACCAATTGGGAATTGAAGAATTAAAATTTTGACAAAATTTTATGAATCAAGAATGTTTAATCAAATGATTTTGAAAATAAAAACATGATGAAACGCATCTTAATAATCATAATAGTTATAACGAGTTGGACGAATGGCATCATTTTTAAAAACTTTATTAAAATCATTGCCTTGTCCCCAATCTTGCTTGGAAAGAATTTTTTGAATTACACATTTTGAATAATTAATGGTTTTACCATCATCATTCGAATTGTGTTAAGTTTTTATAAAAACAGTTTCTAAAAGGATTATTTCATAAAAAAGTCTTGAGGGTGAGCTTGCATTTGGTTGATAATACTAATTTGATGGTAAATAATTAACAATAATTTTGGTTAATACCAAAGGTTTCTCCTGATCAGACTTTGATTGAAAAAGTTTGAAATCCTCTTATTCAAGAGGTAAAATAGAGAAAAGGGTTTCATTGGGAATATATTGAGACTGTGTTTTTGAGACCTTGCTTAGGGGGGTTTTGCCGTTAGCAGGTTGTGTGCGTGTGGGATTGTGAGAGGTCATTACCTCTAATATTTTGGTCATGTTGATTCTTTGATCCCTGCAAAAACTCTCGAGTAAGAAAGTCAGGAAAAGAATTAGATTCACCTTTAATGTATTCAATATCAAAATCAAAGATACTTAATATGGCTTGCCATCGAGCAAAAATTTGTTTTGAAGCAATATTTTTGACATCTTTTTCTAAAACTTCTTTTGCCGCTTTACAATCAATTTTTAATAAAAATTTTTGATTTAAAAGGTCTCTTTCAAATTTTGTAATACATAAAACAATTGATAAAATTTGTTTTTTAATTGTAGAGTAATTTTGTTGAGTGAGTTTCCATACTCCACTAGTAAATCAAACTAATTGTTCTTTACCTTGATATTTCTGTTTGAGAATGCCCCCATATCTTATTTCCAATGCATCTGTCTCAACAATTTTAAATGCACTAGGAATAGGAAGACATAAACACGGTAATTGTTTAGCATGTTGTTTGATTTTTTGAACATCTTTTGTATGTTGTAATGTTCAAGGTTTTGGATTATTTTTTAGTCGTTGATATAATAATTGCCTTTATATAAATTTTTATAAAATTCTGAAATATAATTTAAACTACCTAAAAATCTTTGTAATTGAGTTTTATTTGTAATTTCATCAGGAAATTTATTTGCAAATTCTATATATCTATCTACGGGAATTATTGTACTTTTATTAATCTGATGACCTAAAAATGAAATAATTTTATTTTTGATGCACTTAAAATTAATCCATTGGTTTTAATAATATTATAAAATTTATGAAGATGTTTTATATGTTTAGATATTAAAGGAGAAAAAACTAATATACTATATAAAATTGTGTATAAGGATTAAAAATGTCATTCATTATTTTTTGAAATTCTGATAGAGCATTTTTTAATCCAAATGGCATTACATTCCATTCATAATGACCAAATGGTACTATGAATGCAGTTTTGTATCTATATTTTTCATCAATTGGTATTTGCTAAAATCCAGATTTCATGTCAAATTTGAAAAAGATTTTTGCTTGATATAATTTATTGAGTAAATCTTTTTTATTTAGAATTGAATATCTAATCCATTGTAAAATTTTGTTTAATGACTTATAATTAATTACTAATCGAGGTGTACCTCTTTCTAATTCAGTATTTTTATTCACATAAAGGCTGCACAGGACCAAGGAGATTTACTTGGTCTTATGAGGTTTTTGCCAATAAATCTTGTTTTTTTTTTTGCAATATTCTAATTGATTTTGATCCATTTGTGATGGCCTAGCTTTTGTAGGGATAATTTTTCTTGAAAATTTGATTCATATGGTAATTGTACTATATGTTGCTTACGATGCCAAAAGGCATGTGAGAGATTTGAACACAGATATTTTTCATAAAGATTTTTGAAATATTCAATTTGTTGTGTAGAAAATTTTTGGATTTGTTCTTCCATGTGGGAATATGATATTTCCTCTTGTAAAAAACAAATTTGTTTTTGTTTAAAAATTAAATTAGTTTTTAATTTTTGTAATGTATGTGATTGTGGAGGAAATATAAATTAAAAATTTATTTCTTCATTTTCTAATAATTTAGTACTGATACCTTGATGAGTAACAGTAAATGGAGCTATTAAAATTAGGAAGGGTGTTCCTAATATCATATGTTAAGAGAGATCTTGAACAAGAACAAATTCTGTTTGAAGACATTCATTGATTGCATATATAAATAGAGAACCCATAACATTCTCTTTTGATTCAACACGAAGCTCTACAACAGAAACTGACATAAAAAATGAAAAAAATAAAAATAAAAACAAAGCAATAAAAATACATGAACCAGATCCCAATTTAACAATAAATGACTCAAACTTTCCTTCATTAAATCAGATTATGTTTCAAAA
Organism: Heliamphora pulchella; assembly: GCA_032270985.1. Taxonomy (NCBI): domain Eukaryota; kingdom Viridiplantae; phylum Streptophyta; class Magnoliopsida; order Ericales; family Sarraceniaceae; genus Heliamphora; species Heliamphora pulchella. The sequence goes on from JAULJZ010059098.1 coordinate 5,166, forward strand.
CTGGTATATTAAAATCAATCTTGTCATCCAACAGGATTTTGTTGTAGAAGTTATGACTTTAGTAGATTCTGCAACAGATCTCAATTGTATAAGAGAAGGTTTAATACCTATAAAATATGTTTATAAATTATAAATATAATGAAACCGACTTCATTATATTTCTTTGCTGATTTCAGCCTACCGTGGTTGCTTACATGGCAATTCACTGTTGTTATTTAAAATGATATTCCATATATATCTCGCCAATATACTTCAAAATGGTGGGAAAAAAATGAAATTCCTAAGGAATATTATCTTGATTTTTTAAAATCTTATTATTTAAAATCCTTTTCCCTTAAACCTTCATATGCATCAAAAGTTCAATCATCCTCCTCTCAACCAAATTTTTCTTCAAAATCCTCAGCATCCTCTTTTGATTTTGTTAATGTCAATTTGACATCCATAAAAACCAAAATTCTTTCACAATTCCTTGATATAACCCAATCAGTGCTCAAAAAAGCTTTTCTTCAAGAAATGGCAAAACAGCTTGATGATGATGATCTCCTTGGTGAGATGTTATCCCCAATTAGTCCTCCTGATAACGAGGATGACTGTTTTGGAATTAATTTTGATTTAGCATCTTTGTGATAATCAATCAATTCCAAAGCATCATCATTCCCCTGACAATGGTTCAAAATTTTCAAAAGATAAATTTCTCTTTTCAAAAAGAGATTTGCTCAGATTCTCAAACGTGATGCTACAGTGAAGATTCTTTCAAAAGCAAACAGTGATTCTCCATTATCAGTCATCAACAGTGAAGATTCAAGGTCAAAAGTGTACAGTAAATTTTACTGATCACTTTAGAAAATTTTACATCGGACAAGAATAGTGCCCAAACAAGTTACTGTTTCTTAACAGTAATTAGACCAAAAGTCAAAAGTTGAATAGTATTTTTAATTGTAATGAATTCGAATTTCGTTTGAAGTCTGGGCTTGCGTGCCTTTTTAAGGGAAGCCTCACCCTTTGTTGAGGGCGGAATTCTTCCATCGCCAATTTTCTTTGTTGTATTACCATTCCTCTCTGTAATATAAACGTTCAACCTTTTACCAATATTTTGTAAGTATATCTTTGCTTCAAAAGTCTACATCAAAGTATTCAAAATAAATAAAAGTGTTTATTTTTGTGTGTCTTTAATATTTCCTATTTGTGTGTTAATGTGATTGTTATTGATTAACATGATTCAATGTTATTTATTGGGCCTGGTATATATATACATACTACCCTTGATGGTAATGAATCTCAATCTATACATCCTCCTAGTAAAAAAATTGTATTAAGTTCTGGAATTAGAGCCCGTTCTTATGCTGAATCTGATCAACATCTTAATCATCAATTAAATTATACTAATACTTATCTCCAAACCCTAGGAGAACAGGTAACAAGACTTGAAAATTTTGAAAATAATGCTACAACTATATATATATATATAAAGAGCACATATGCCCAAATATAATACCACACAGGTAAATTATCACATAAACATTTAATTACATAAATTAAAACAAGATTGGGTCTCACATGTTCCTTCATTGATATTAAGACGAAGTACACCCTTGTGCCATCAATTAACGTATTGGCAAACTGAAGAAAAATTTTTTGTTGGTTCGTTGTGCTCCTACTTCTGACTGCATCATTGGTGTTGCTCCTAACAATCCAAAGTCGAGTTTTTTTTCAATGGAGAAGAATTGATTGCGTAGCTGTTGATTGGTTAGAGAACCACTATTCAATTTGAAAGCCTCGAGTTAAGTCCAAGGACTTAACGCGAGCGAATGAATAATTTTGGTCCAATAAATGTCCTTTGTATTTAATTTATTTTACTAGGATTTATTTAATTAATGTTCAGATAATTTATTATTTCCTTTTATGTTAGGGTTAACCTATAAATAAGTTGGTTACGAATATAATCACTAATCATCAACTTTGATCAATAATATTGAGAGTGTCTTTGAGATCTAGAGTTGTGGCCCATTGCGTGTTCTTCTCTCCCCTTATCCTTCTTGCGTTTGACAGCAGGTCCTCCTTGCAATAGATGCAGAACTTTGAGCTCTTGAAATCCACTCAGGTTTGTGTTCTCATGGGAACACTGAGGTGCCACAAAAACAGGGAAAGAAGAAAAAGTGGAAATTAAGACACTACTGTAGAACAGTTTTAGTGGGAAATCCTCTTTTGTTTCATCGGCTGCCTGATTAAAAAATTATTATCTTCACGAATCATGTAATCTGGCAATTATTTCATTTGAGAATATAAATAATAAAGTAAACTCCATCTCTCTAACAACTTATGGTTTTAAATGAAGTCTTAGTTAACAATTTAACAAGACATCAGAGGCGGCAATAGATTTCATGTTCAAACCTCACCACTTAATAATTAAAATACATACGTGTTTGGTATGTTTATGGAGGAGTGTTTGGCCACACGTCGGGGGCAGATTGTGGATATTAATAATAAATTCTTGCTCTTCAACAGCTTGAGATTTTAGATGAGTTGCTCGTTAACAATTTAACAATTGTTGAAATGAATTTTGTTGGTTATATAGATGGCTGCTATGCGTGATGTGTCGGCCACTGAAACAGCTATCATTTATGGCTTGGAGCCAGTATGGGGTGCTGCTTTTGCATGGTTTCTTCTTGGTGAAAGGTGGGACACGACTGGATGGATTGGTGCTGCTCTTGTCCTAGGTAAGAATCTTTATCTTCTGCTCCTGGTGTATTATTTTACTTTCAAGTTTGAATTTGCCAAACTTGACCACAAAATTATTTTTGAGGTAGCTTTTCTCAACTTTCAGATTTTACATCTCATGCCTTAACCTTCTGTATTCCAACTCACTATGAACAATTGGAAAGAAATCAAAAGACCTCAACTTTGATATTTTCTAACTGTTCTTTTGCCTCTGTCTTCAAGTTTGTGTATACTTCCAAGATTGCATGTCGTGCTTTAACTTTTCCTCAGCCTTGCTGGGTTTGTTAAATCCATTTGAATGGACCATTTTCTTGCTCATTCTATATGACCAATTAGGAGATAAATTGTCCAAATAAAATTTGAGAAAGATACCTTTTTAAGGTATGTAAATAACTTATATATAGGTATTAAGTGAATATACAATAAGGTTGTTCAACGAGGGCACTCTCCCAGAAATCTACTATACAAATTGGCCAAGAAGTAACAACATGCCTCTGCACCCAAAAATGAACTCCTATTGCACCCTCGCCAAATTATTCATATCAACAAACAATGGAGCAAGAAGCCATGCCTTCCTTCTGTCCCTCGTCACTCTACCACCACGCTTACCAAATAAAATTGATCCCACATCGAACTCCATATAACACTGAAACCAACCCCCAATGCTCCCTTTCCATCTTGGAGAAAGATAGACTTATGATGTATGTAGTTGCAAAGCACACATGTACGGAAACGTAAACGTAGTCATGACATATAAAACATGAGCAAATTATCATTGTTAGAGTTTATTTTATATTTTACTGGGTAGTTTTGTAATTATCTATGTGTGACTCATATATATATATATATATATATATATAGGTGTAGAGGCTTTTTTGTGTCTTTGGATTCTTATCCTAATTCTGAATAATTCTCTCTTTCGTCCTATCTTCTTTTCTCCTTTCCACCCTAAATCACTAATTTACGATTCAACTTGGTATTAGAGCATTCAATCTAATCCTAGAAGAATTATAAAACCATAGAACTCATCGTGAGGTGAAAACGGCGTCCTGGCATAATTTTTCGTACGATAACATCAGTGTGACGTCAATAACTGTATGGACGGGGCCGATCGCCGACATCTGGTTTGAATCGTCTTGATCATCTGGTTTTGTTGGTGATTTTTCGTGATTTTCCATGATTGTTTGAAGTTGTTTGGTGCGCCGCTCGATTTTTCGAATGTTTGTGATTTTTCAGAACCCTAGCTCTTGAATCTGGAAATTGCGACTTCAATCCCAGCTTTCGATTGTTGAATCTCGTCTTATAGGTACCAAGACGCTTGGTGATGCCTCGATTTGGTGTTGATTTGCTGGTTTGACGTTAGTTTGAGCATCTAAGCGTTTTCGATGCAAGAACATTGCAACCTTAGTTCAATCGATCTGTCAATCGAAGCTTCAGAAGTTGTTTTTGATTATTGATACCCATCTTATATGTGTCGATTCCTCCTATATAGGCTTGATTTTTGGTCGATTTGGTGAATCTTAGTGTTTGGGTTCATCTTTGAACCATTGAACAGTTCGGCACCTCTTTTGTTCGTTCTTCGGTTGCTTTTCTTTGACGCAGACTTGATTGTTTGGTTCGTTTTGGCTCTTGTGTGGTTTAATTTGGTTTTTCATTTGTTTTTCGGCAGCCATGTCCTTTGGTTCTTCCTTTTGTGCTTCGATTTGCTCTGTTGAGTTATTTTGATCAGATCTGGTTTTGTGATTTGTTCTTGTCTGGTTGTGTTTGGCTTTGCCCTTCTTCCTTTGACTTGATCTAATATAGCTGAAGCAAAAACTTCTTCTGGTTTTCGTGATACTCCTCAGATCAGCTTAGCGAGATTGTTCGGACATTTATGATGTTCTATCTCCCTCTTCTACTACCACTTTAGCTAATTAAGGTAATATTGCATGTGCAGTTCTTACCTCTCTATCTTGGGTCATCGATTCAGGCGCTATTTCTCACATGCATGTTAATCCATCTCTTTTCCCTAGTTTAACTCTTATTATGCATCATATAGTCTAAGCTGATGGCTCATCTCGACCTGTTCATGGGTAAGGTGTCTTTCATCTCTCTCTCCTTCTTTCGCCTAACCTTCTAGTCTTTATATTCTTGATTTTTCCTTTAACTTGTTTTCAGTTAGTCAAGTAACTAAATCTCTACATTGTTCTGTAACTTTTTCTCGTACTTGTGTCTTCCAGGATCTCAAGACCAAGAAGATTACTTCGAGGTATGAGAAGAACGAGCTCTATTATCTTGATGTTGATTTCGGTTATCCTTCCCATACTTCATCTGCCCTGAGTGCTACCATTTCCCCTCTTCAGTAGCATTTTCGCTTAGGCCATCTTTCTGTGGCTAAGCTTAAGTTGGCCATTCCCAACTTACCTCACGTGTCCTGTTTTGAATGTGAAGCGTGTCAATTAGGAAAGTATCACCGTAGTTTCTTCCTAATCGTAGTCATCACTGTCATTCAGAGTCCCTTGATGTTGTCCATACGGACATCTGGATCCTTCTTAAACTCCAAGCACTAATAGATATTCTTATTTTGTTATCTTTGTTGATGGCTACTCTTGTATGACTTAGCTTTTCTTGTTGAAACATCAGTATAAATTACCTTAAGTTCTCTCTACATTCTATAATGAAATTTCTACTCATTCGAATATATGCAGTTTACTATTGTTTCCTTGTGTCAGTCATCGTATTATTCATCAGATGACTTGTGCTCACATATCTGAACAAAATGGTGTTATTGAACAAAAGCACTGTCATTTGTTAGATGTTGCTCGTACCTTATTGTTTCAGACACAAGTCCCAAAACACTTTTGGAGTGATGTTGTCCTTACTGTTTGTTATCTAATTAATCGCATGCCTTCCGTTGTTCTCGATAGCCAGTCTCCTTTTTCCTTCTTATATCCTCACTCTTCACCTTTATCCCTCACTCGTGTTTTTGGTTGTTCTGCCTTTGTGCATATTTTGAATCCAGGTAATGATAAGTTATTCCCTCAGGCAGATAAGTGTATCTTTCTTGGATACTCTTGTACTAAAAAAGGATACCGGTATTATCATCCAGAGTTTTGACAATACTTTGTGAGTGCTAATTTGACCTTCTTTGAGTCCGCTCTCGTCTTTACTTCCTCAGGTAACCAACTTTCTTATGATCTCATATGATTGTCGTGAGGGGGAGTCTTTCTTTTCTCCTACTCTTCCTCTACCTCTCTCTATGTTACCTTCTTCCCTCTCTAACCCACCTTTACAGGTTTATCAGCGATCTCGAGATACGTCCATCGTCCCGTATGTCCCGGATTCTTCATCTTCTCTGGTAGAGGTTCCTATCTCTTTCGTTCCTTTTAGTTCTGATGACTTACCGATTGCTTTGCGTCGAGATAAACATACATGCACTCGACATCTTATGTGTTCATTTTTTTTTCTTATACCTTGTCGTCAATTTATGTTCCTACTTCTTATAAGCAGGTTGTGTCCCTATCTGGTTAGAAACTTACTATATATGAAAAAAAGAGTGCCCTTTAGAAGAATCAAACTTGGGAGCTTACCACTCTCCCACCTAAGAAGCAAGCGGTGGGATGTCGTTGGGTCTATATAGTAAAGTACCTTCTGGATGGTTTTGTTGAGTATCTTAAGGCGCATATAGTTGCTAAAGTGATACGCAAACCTATGGCATTTATTACTTGGAGATATTTTCTCTAGTGGGTCGTCTTAACTCTGTCTAGATTTTTCTATCTATTGTTGTTAGTAATTCTTGACCGTTATATCAGCTTGACATTAAGAATCCCTTTCTTCACAGTGATCTTCAGGGGGAGGTCTATATGGATCATCCCACTGGCTATGTTGTGCTTGGCAGCGAGCACCCTGTGTGTCGCTTGTGTAAGGCTCTATATGGTCAGAAGAAATCTCCTCATATTTGGTTTGATCGCTTCAGCTCAGTTGTCATTGCTTATGTTTTTTGGCGTTCCATATGTGACCATTCGGTCTTTGTTCATCATTCTTTTTGCTGGTACTATTATGCTAATTGTTTATGTTGATGGTATCATTATTTCTGGTGATGATTCTACTAGTATAGATGCTTTAAAAGGACATTTGACTCATCGTTTTTATACTAAAGACTTAGGCATTCTCTATTACTTTCTTAGGATTAAGGTTTTCCTCTCAGGGGATTTCTTTATTCTAATGTAAGTATACCCTTGATCGTTTCCCTGAGACTGGGTTGCTTAGTGCTAGTTTAGTTGGTGCAAATTGTCACTTCTTATGTTCACTCAAAGAATCAATTAGTTGATATTCTCAACAAACCCTTAGTTTATTCTTCATTTCAGAGACTTCTCTCCAAATTAGGCATGCTTGATCTCTATGCTCCAGCTTGAAGGAAGTGCAAGAATTTATTTTATATTTTATTTGGTAGTTTTGTTATTTTATATATATATATATATATATATATATATATATATATATATATTGTGGGGTGTAGAGACTTTTTTGTCTCTAGATTCTTACCATAATTCTGAATTATTATCTCTATTCCGTTCTATCTTGTTCTCTCCCTTCAACAATAAATCACTATTTTACAATTCAATTATCATTATATATCCGTTTATCAAAATGGAAGACAAATAGTCTTTTGTGATTACATTGCTTCTCTTGACTAGTCTCTAACTAAGCATGCTTAAGATATGACTCAAACCTACTCATGTTTTAAGAATTTCTGAGGACTCATCAAAAAATAGAATGCCGAGGATTTGTCTTGGCAACTACATCTCATGATGTCTATTGATGTTGGATCTATATTAATAGATATCTTTTTTTTTTTTTTCTCAATATAATGAAAAAAAAAACTGTTAAATGTTTTTCCCCACTACTGATCAATATCTCTATCCGAATGCCCCTCTATTCCATTAAAATACAATCATATAATTTAAAGTTTATCGCCTAGGCACTTTATTAGCTTGTAACTAAAGAAGGAATGACATAATCCATAATTACCTCTAATAAAAAGTGATGAATTGAGCTTCCACCAATATAATAAAATTCAGTCAGATTCTGCTTTAAAAAGTTCTATGATATTCTCTGATAAAAAAAAACTTCCTTCAGCCTCTAATCCACAGATTTGGGTTTCATGGCATGTTGCATCCGTCTTGTTTATTGACTGATAGTGCTCAAACTCTTTTGTTCTAAATATGCGCATCACTTTTTTGTGTCTTTGGTCTTTGTCCTCTAGTTGGAAGCTTAACGGTGCAGATATTTGGATCATCATCTTCCAGTTTTCCAGAAGGTCGAGAGAGTAAGGAAGGGGATCACTTATTAGTTTCAGATGACAAAAGTGGCTTCTCTACTTCTCCAATTGTTGTCAGCTCCAGAAAGGATGCTCCTGACGTATTGAAGAAGTGAGCGACATCACTGGTGATGTCTGTTCTCCATTGGATATGTCTGTCCTCCATTGGATGTGTTCCGTGTGTGTATATATATATATATATATATATGGAGAGAGTGAATGAGTGAGGCGGAGAGAGAGAATGAGTGAGACGGAGAGTCCTTGTAACTTCTTTGCCAACATGTAGTGGTATACTATACAGTCCTTGTAACTTCTTGACCAACATGTAGTGGTTTGTTGGGTCTTGGTCAAAATATGAATGCCACTACTGGAGTTTTACAAACTTTCTACCTTTTCATGTACATTAACACAACAATACATAGTTATACTATTAGAAGTTCATACTGAAGAGCTTTATTTATTGTCTTCGTCGATCTTATTTTGACCCAATCTCCGACTTCTTGTTTGGCAATAGAAGGAAAATAAGTCGACACATTTGTTTTTGAGCTCGTCTTCTTTTGGTCTTTTCAGTTTCCCATTATTTGCATATGCTCTTTTTGTTTGGGTGGCATGGGTTTTCAAAAAAGTGATGATTTTTTTAAGTTAAGCCCTCATATGATGATTTTTTTAAAAAATCAGTCAGCGAAGTTGCCAGAAAAACTGCAGGTATGCTTGTGGAGAGGAACGATGCACCAGATAAAAAATGCTATTTTCTTTTAAAAAACAAGAGAATCCAAGATATCTGAGCACGTTTTTAAGAAAAATGGAGTCGTCACTTGGTTTTTTAGAAAAGAACTAAGAAAAACAAAAAGAAGGCTGTATGTTTTTTAAAAACGTAACCACGAAAAAAGAGAGTTCAGAAGCTAAAGTACGAAAAGGGAATGTGTTAGGCACCCTTTTTGCCTAACCGTGAGGTTGGCCTCTATTTTGTCAATATTGATTCTTATTGTAAACTTTTTAAATGTAGCATAATACAGAATGGGAGGTTGAAGAGAGTTCAAACAAAAGTAAACAAAGAAGCAAAAACCTTAACTATGGTCTTGAGGGTCATACAACTTGGTTATCATTTCTAGACATGCCACACGTATAGTTTGAGCAAAACAAAGCGAAAAACATGCAATGAAAAGCTAAACGAAGCAAGAAAAGCCTAAAGGACATGCAACAATATTTCTATCTCGAATCGTCCTATATACATGCTGTACAGAAAGAACAGAAAAGATTTAGATACTGTTTTTAAGCTACTAGTCATAAAGAAAGCTCACGGTCGTGCCAACGAATGCTGCGGCCGTGACAAAATAACTCACGAAATAAGCGGCCGCGACAAACATAGGGTTACATGAGAAACCAAAATGCACGATATTACGCCTGTGACAACTAGAAGGTTGCGGCCAAGGTATTTTGAGGTCTAGAGTGGTTGTTCAACATGCACAGTCCGAAGCTAACTCAAATGAATGGGATATCCAGGACAGATACAGTAACCCATTTTATCAAGGCTAGATCTACTATCATTCACTCCGTACAGAAACGCTATATCTAAAAACAGAACATGTAGAACCTTAGAACAGTTATCAAAAGGTCTAAAACATGATTTTAATACTACTGGTACCTACATAAAGCTCATGGCCGTAGCAACAAATCTTGCGGTCGTGACAAAATAAGTCACAAAACCCATAACCATGACAAATATGAGGTGGCCGCGAGAAAGAGAGATGCAGAATGTGACGACCGTGATAACCCAAGGTTGCGGCCAGAGTATTTTTGTTGTCCAGAAAGACATGCAAGATCCAAACAGAACACGAATGAATGGGATGCTCAGAGCATAGACCAAACCCACTTTGTCAAGGCTATATCTACTGTCTTTCATCCCTTATGGCCACATTACTTTAAAAACCAAACAGAAAAAGAAACAAAAGGTACAGGATATCGAAATAAATAACAAGAAGCTTAAAACACATTTTTCATATTACTGTTCCTACAAAAAGCTCACTGCCGTTGCAATGGAATGTTACGGCCGTGACAAAGCAAAGAGAAAAAAATGAAGCCATGATAATATAAATGACAGCCATTACTCCAGGTGAACAAAACACATGGCTATGATAACTAGGGATAGCGGCCGTTATGTTTTAAAAATCAGAGAGAGCTTTTTTAAGTGTTTAGTGTGCTAGTGAACACGAAAACGAAACAAAATATACTATTCTACACAAAACAGAGAGTTTCAGACATATTGTTTAATAAAGAAAACTCACATAAACATGTTCTTGATTAAAGTGAATAATGAAATGACATTTAACTAAAAAAAACCTTAACCACGCCACCCTCGAGGGAGAGAAGATGAGAGTTTATAGAAATATTGTGGTTTCCTAAGGTTTTCTCGTGTGAATATCTACCTTGAATACCTCATCGGATGTAAAAATCGAATACCACTAAATCAAACGTGCTCCAAAGCCTCACCAACGCAAGCAAGGTCAAGGACTAGGCTTGGGAATGTGTATCGGGTGTATCGGAGTATCGGGCAGGAATTGAAATTGGCAGAGTTTTGTTATCCAGGTTGTTCTCTCTCTGATTTATGTGCAAATGGACGCCTATTTATAGACATGGTGGGAGCCTAGACGTCCTCTGGAATGCTTTTGCCTATCCAAAATAGTGTTAAAGTGGCAGCCATGGCCTTTATGCTTTTGTACAGTGTCGGTTGTGTCCTTTGTTCGTACTGATAGCGACAGCCGTGACTTTTAAAATTAGCAGCTAGGTTTAGGGTTCTTGAAAGTGGCGACTGTGAGAACCAAAGCTGATGACTTGTTTTAGGTCACAAAAAAATGTTGCGGCCGTGAGAGTAAGGACACGGTCTACTCTAGAGTTTTAAAAAAGGTAGTGACCGTGAGGATATAGATGTCGCGGCTAAGCAGTTTTTGGTGGTTTCTTGGGTTTTGAACTAAATTCTTGACTTTGCTTGCCTAGGAGCATCCTTGAGCACAATTTCTATGTTCTCGTCATTGGGGAGCATTTAAGATGGCTGTCTAAGATTCGACTTAGTCAAATTGGGATGTCTACACTATTTTACGACACAACACCATCCTCAAACTCAAAGACTTAGGGACTCTTACCATATCATGTGTTATCGGCGATCACTCGATCGACTGTGCCTTTCTCGACTTAAAGGCTAGTGTCAACCTCCTCGCCTACTCGGTGTATGAGCAATTTGGGTTAGACGAGCTCAAACTAACACCGGTCACGTTACAGCTAGCTGAACGGTTCGTTAAAGTACCTCGCAGAGTTATCGAGGATGTACTTGTCAAAGTTGACAAGTTCCTTTCTCCTGTCGACTTCATCGTCCTCGACATCGAGCCTGACCCACAGCTTAGGCGACAGACACCCATCATCCTCGGCAAACCTTTCTTGGCAAGGACCAATGCCTGTATTAATTGATGAACATGACTGATGGATTTCTCTTTTGGGAATATTAAATTGCACTTAAACATCTTCCATGCCTCTCAATAGTTCCCTTAGCACTCCGACTGTTTCGTTGTTAATGTGATTGAAGAGGCCACCGAATCAATGCCACCCTTCATATTCGGTGACGACCCTTTAGAGACATGTTTAGCACACTTTAGAGTAGACACCTTCAATGTCGAGCAGTTCATTAGTGAGATCAATTCCCTTCTCGAATCTGCTATTTATCTTGACACTCCACCATAGAGGTCTCGATTTGAGCCCCTGCCACCTTTATCCTCCATCTTTGCTATGCCCTCTTTAGATTTACCACCAGACCTTGAGCTAAAGCCACTCTCGGCTTCGCTCAAGTACGTATTCCTAGGGCCCAATATCACCTTACACACCATCATTGCCTTTGATCTGACTCCCGACCAGGAGAGTCAACTTGTAGAGGTTTTGAAAAATCATAGAGGAGCCATAGGGTGGTCAGTCGCCGACTTGAAAGGGATTGACCCCTCCATCTGCATGCATCGCACCCACTGCAAAGATGATGTAAAACCAACTCGAGAAATGCAGCAGAGACTTAACCCAAACATGAAAGAGGTTGTTCTAAACGAGGTTGTAAAATTGCTCGATGCGGGTATCATTTTTCCCATCTTTGACAGTAAGGGGGTGAGCCCAACCCAAGTTGTTCCTAAAAAATTCGGGCTCATTGTCGTGCAAAATGACAAGGGAGAGTGGATACCCCCTCGCACCATGACAGGTTGGCGGGTATGTATTGACTATCGTAAGTTGAATGCCTCCACTAGGAAAGATCACTTCCCGTTGCCCTTCATTGACCAGATCTTAGAACGTCTAGCGGGTTAATGTTTCTTCTGTTTCCAAGATGGTTACTCTAGGTATAACCAGGTACCCGTCTACCCCAAGGACCGGGAGAAGACGACCTTCACATGTCCATTTGGCACCTTCGTCTACCAGCATGTGCCATTTGGTTTGTGTAATGCACCAGCGACCTTCTAAAGGTGCATGATGGCTATCTTCTCCGACATAGTCAAGAAATTCCTAGAAATCTTCATGGATGACTTCTCAATTTTCAAGTCCTCATTTGAAGATTGTCTCCAAAATTCGACAAAAGTACTTAAACGATGTATGGAGATGAATCTTCTGCTGAGTTGGAAAAAGAGCCATTTCATAGTTCAACAGGGAATCGTGCTAGGGCACATCGTGTCAAAAGGGGGATTGAAGTTGACAAAGCCAAAGTCGACCTCATATCCAAGCTTCCTCCCCCGATTTTTGTTCGACAGGTACGTTCATTCCTAGGGCCTGTCGGGTTCTACCGTAGGTTTATCAAGGACTTTTCTAAGATTTCCAAGCCACTTTGCGACCTTCTTCCCAAGGATGCACTTTTCATCTTTGACGAGTCCTACTTTCGAGCCTTTGAGCAACTCCGAGAGTCCATTTCTTCAGCACCCATCATGCAGTCACCCGATTGGTCACTTCCTTTCGAGATCATGTGTGATGCGTCAGACTATGCCGTGGGAGCTATTTTAAGTTAGCGTGTCAATCGCATCCCTCATAATATATACTACACTAGTAAGACCCTCACTGATGCGCAATGGAATTACACCACCACCGAGAAGGAACTACTGGCTATAGTCTTCGCACTTGACAAGTTTAGGTCCTACCTCATAGGCTCGAAAGTTATCTACACAGACCATACTGCCCTTCGACACCTATTGTCCAAAAAGGATACTAAGTGCAGACTCATCCGTTGGATTCTTCACCTGCAAGAATTCGACCTAGAGATCCGAGATAAAAAGGAAATCGAGAATTTCGTAGCCGATCACCTCTCTTGCCTTATAGTTGCCCCATCTAGTGACTCCATTCCTTTACGAGACTCATTTTCGGACAAGCAACTCTTTGCAGTCACTGGCACTCAGCTTCCATGGTATGCCGACATTGTCAACTATCTGGCAGTAGGCCGCATACACACTTACTGGTCCAAAATCGATAAGGAAAGGTTCTTCTCCCAAATTAAATACTATTTTTGGGATGACCCAGAACTTTTTAAATACTACTCTGACCAGGTAATCCGTAGATGTGTTCCTGAATTCGAGGTAGCCACCATTCTGACTTTCTGTCACTCTCTTGCCTGTGGAGGACACTTTAATGGCAAGAAGACAGCAGCCAAAGTCCTTCAGTCCGGTTTCTACTGGCCCGCTCTCTTTAAAGATGCCCACGAGTTCTGTCGAGCCTGCCTGCGCTGCCAATAAACTGGCACAATTTGTGCCCGAGTCATGATACCTCTAAACCCAATTCTTCTTGTCGAACTCTTCGACGTTTGGGGCATCGACTTAATGGGACCATTTCCACCGTCACATGACTACGAGTATATCTTAGTAGCGGTGGACTATGTGTCTAAATGGGTCGAAGCCGTGGCAATTAAATCGAATAACCACAAAGTTGTGGTCAAGTTTCTTCAATCGAATATCTTTAGTCGATTTGGTTTTCCATGAGCTATCATCAGTGATGGTGGTACACACTTTCTAAATAAGTACTTCTCTGCCCTGCTCCGCTGCTACTCCATCACTTACAAGGTAGCCACTCCTTAACATCCACAGATTAGTAGCCAGGTTGAGGTATCCAATAGGGAAGTCAAAAATATTCTGACAATGATTATCCGTTCTGATAGGAAAGATTGGTTCAAGAGACTGGACGGCGTCCTTTGGGACTATCGCACTGCCTTCAAGAATCCTATAGGCATGTCCCCATACCGTCTTATCTTTGGCAAAGCCTGCTACCTTCCAGTCGAACTAAAACACCGAGCCTATTGGGCCATCAAAACCTATAACTTCGATATGGCTAATGCTGGCACCCATTGAAAGCTTTTGCTCAACGAGCTAGCTCGAAGAGATCCATAACCAGGCTTACGAGAACTCTCGCACCTACAAAGCTCGAATGAAAGCCTTTTACGATAAACACATCCATTGAAAGTCATTTGAGCCCAACCAAAAGGTGTAGTTGTTCAACTCCAAGTTGCGGTTATTTCTTGGCAAGCTCTAATCTTGATGGGATGGCCCATTTGCGGTGACCCATATCCACCCTCATGGTGCCTGCCAGTTGCTCAACCCTTCATCGGGCAAGCATCTTACATTCAATAGCCAGTGTTTGAAATCGTACATAGACGGTGTCTCTGTCGACCTGCTATTGAGTCTACCGATCTCATTGATCCAACACCGCTAACTTAGTGATTGAGCACCATGTCTGGATGAAGATGTTAAACTTAGCCCTACTGGGAGGAAACCCACATTTTCATATTAATAGAGGAAGTAAGTTTCCAAAAAAAAAAAATAGTTTCGTTCGGATGGCCCTATTTCGTCCGGACGAAATGGGATCTGTCCCTTCCTAAATGGATCTGTCCCTTCCTAAAAGGGAAGGGACAGATCCCAGAGCATTAATTGCTCTCTCCTTCCATCCGGACAAACGCTCTTGTGTTCAAACGAAATCCCAACAGACCTGACCCTTCGTTTCCCAGGCTGCCATATGGCATCTACACTAGTCAAATTCATCCGGATGCCCTAAAACTCCGTCTGGATGAAATCAAGTCGAGGTGACGTTTTTAACACCTACCATTAACACCTTTTGCCTCGTAACTCTTCCCCTTCCACCGATTCAGATTTCGTTCGGATGCCCCATGCTCTGTCCAGACAAAAGTACTCCAGTACCTTCTTCGTCCAGATGCTCGTCTATTCTGTCCGGACGAAAATGTTTTTGGCCTCTTTCCATCTGGATGCCGTTTGAATGCCGCACAGTCCATTCGGACACCCACAATTTTGTCCGGACGAAACCCGCCGACTCTATAAATAAGTGGCGTCTCGCCTTCTTTCCCTCCATCCCTCACTCAGAAACTCTCCCCCTCTCAGATTTCTCTCCTCTCTCTCAGTTTCCATGGCTTCTAGCTCTCGTCGCGCTGCCAAATAGGGACGTGGCTCCAACCACTCCTCTTTCTCAGCGCCTTCCGCCCAGTGGTCCTTCCGTGAGCTCCACTGTTTCACCAACTTCTTGATCGGTGAAGCTTTCATATGGTTCGACGAGTATGCCTCTCAGAGCATACAGCTCCTAGAGTCTCGCTTACTCAACAGCCTTTGCGGCCCCTTTCTACGACCGTATCCCTGCCCGGTCTGCCTCTTCTACCACAACCTCCGCCGGGTACGTGACGAGGATTGAGACCGCCTCACCTCCTACTTCATCTCCACCGTCGACGACGTTGGTTTCACCTTCTGTGCCCATCACATCGCCACTGTTCTCGGCATCTTCGGCACCAAGGACGACAAAGCTGCCGACTGCCTACCCGTCATTCCCGCAACTATCACCGCCGCCGACATGGCCCTAGCCATCTCTGAGGGTCACAGCACCCCTGGGGCCACCGTTGCTTGCCATAGCGATCTCACTGAACCTCTCTGATTCGCTAACATTGTCCTGCGAAAAAATGTGTTCTCTATAGACCACAAGGATGAGCGCCGCCATGCGTTCCTCCAGGCTCTTTATGCCCTTCACACCGGCGCCTTTCTCTCCATTTCCCGCTTCATGCTGGACGAGATGGTAAAGTTCATCACCTCGCCCCGTGCTATCCGCCCTCTCCACTATGCCAACCTCGTCCTCCCCCTCATTCTAGCCGCTACCTCCTCTAACCCCACTCCTTTCATCATGTTTTCAACCGAGCTCTCCGACCCGACTCCCAATGACTATCATCATGCGACGTGGTCAAAGAGCTGACTCGCTTTGAGTCGCAGGTCCAACCCCGAACACCCATCGTCTTAAGAGTCGGGCAGCCACTCGGACTACATGCCTGCATTCTCTTCCTCATTGCCTTTCTTTTCCACTTGGTCCTTAACTAAGGCTACCTATAAGGTCTTGAACGATAGGTTGGACTGGTTAGAGGACGACTAGGCAACGCTGGAGGCGGGCCAGGCCACACTAGAGGCTGGCTAAGCCACACTTGTAGCAGGCCAAGTCCGGGCCAAATAGCAGCTCACTGCGTTGCTCCGACATTTTGGTTTGGCTTCTCAGCACGGATCTCCTCCCCCCTCCCCTTTGATGCTTTTATTTTTTTATTTTTTCTCTTTTTTCTTTCAAGTTTTAGATTTTTTTCCTGTTACCCACAGTAGTCCCACAGCTAATAGGCCCTTATGGCATTTTTCTTATGTATTTTTTTTCTTTTTCTTTTGATAATAAACATAGTTGGCTCTTAATAAAAATTACAATTTCTTTTATTTTACCTATCTATATTCCCTCTACTTTCTATTATTTGGATGTATGAGTTTTTATTACATGTAATATATTTAACGATTGATTTATTCCACGGTACATTTTTTTTCGTTTCGCTTCTTTTTGTTCGCACTACAGACAATGCAATATTTAAGTTGGGGGTATTACTATGTAATTTTCTAAACTGTTCTGGAAAAAAAAATTAAAAAATAAAAAATAAAATTTTTTGAGAAGGTTAAAAGATCTAAATTATAGATTTAACACATTGGATAAAAAAAGAATGTAGCATTTTTGGCTTACTACTATTTTTGTAAGAAATAAATCATGAAATTGTATACTTGACATAATCTGGTACTGCACACTTGACTATTGAAATTTTGTAGTAAGAATAACTTGAAAAACAGCAAGGTAGAGACTTTATTCTATGGGACTTTGAAACTATGATTTTTTTTGAGAGAATTATTGCTACATCTACTCATGTTTAATTATTCCGCATGCAGTTGTCGTTGTGTAATCTCGTTATTTATTCGTTTGGCCAAAAGTTGAGAATTTTGTTTTATGTAAGTTGAATTTGAAAATTTTTAAAAATAAGGACCGTGCAAAAGATTTTGTTAAACTTAAGAAATGATTTTAGGCTATTTTTCTATCTTTGAGTTTGTTCACTTCTTTGATCATTAATTGACCTTAGTTTCCCATTTGAAGTCTTTTACAATTAAGCATCTTTCTTGATTTTCTTGTATACGTAAAAATGTCTTTGTGAACCGAAAATGGCAATAATGAGTATACAAAAGTGAAAATCATAAAGGATTCAAGAAGGTAGAAGAGTTGGATAAAAAAAATAACCCGACAAAATGATTGATTGTTCAAAAGTATATTGAATGGGTGAAAAAAAATAATTTAAATTTCGAGCTTTTGACAGAGATAAGTGTGAGAGCAGAAAAAAAATATGGATCCTAAATAATGCTTACATAATTACTTGTTTCAAGATATTGTGATTTTTATCCTAACCCAGATATACTTTATCCTTACCTAAAGTTATAAAAAAAAAATAAAGACCTAATGATTCTAGGTGAGGGATAATCTGATGCACATAAATAATTGAATGAAACGGACAGATAAGACTTGCAGAAAATCTTCTCGATACTTAGCATTTTAATCATGAGATTATGAGTCGTTCTAACTTGTTCACTTCTTTTCGAGTCTTAAAGTATGTGGGTATAATTATTTGATTTGCATATACATTACTTTTGTCGCATACTACATAGTGCACGTAAATAAGTTAGTTTCTGAGTGATTTATTGTAAGTGAATACTCAATGAGGATTGACGTCGAGATATAGTTTTCATAGAAATTTACACTTTAAATATTCTGAGGCATGCGACTGATTTAAATGGCCAAGTCAACACATACACACCAGGTCCAACTTTTGTGGTGAAAATTTTATAAAAATAGCAATTAGCCAAGATGATGTATGAATTCAATGTCGGGGGTAGTATTTTTACAGTTTGTTTGATTTTCTCATAACAAAATTTTTTTGGGGTAATGGGATAGTGTTGTTTTTGCATTGCTCGAGGATTAGCAAAGTGTAAATTGGAGGGTGTCATCGGTATGTAGAAGTGCTGATCTTATTTCGCAAAGTACACTATGTTAAGCCTCAAAATTATGTTTAATAAATTATTTTGTAGTGTTTTTGTCAACAGCATCAAATGGAGTGGCTTAAAAGAGAAAATAATGTAAAACGGGACAAAACAGAGACAAGGGACATAAATGAAATTTTCGCAAAAGATGCGTCTAGACAGACTATGTCTACGTCCGAACGGTAGTGGCCCAGAAGGTATTGCATCTGGACGGACTATGTCTGCGTCCAGACGAAACATATCCAGAAAAAAAAAACGTCTGTACGAGCATCAATCGTAGTTCGAACAAAATCTTAACAGAAGGAATTGCGTATGGATGGGATCATCTAGCTTCCGGAGTACAGTGCAAAGTGTTCAGATGGAATAAGTTGCGTCTAGACGGAGCCTGCAATTAGTGTTGCAATATGATTTTGCAACCTTGGACGGGACGCTCAACTATAAATAGAAGAGATGGGCTCCTCAATTCAATATCTCTAAAATTAGAAGTCAAGTGCTCGGAGGACGTGATGGAGTTGATCTGGAAGGCTCGGGAAGTGTTGGGAAGTCGAATACGGAGGCTCAATGCTCTATTCTTCTTCATCTTTTCATGTTTTCAAGCCGCAATATGAGCGGCTAAGCTTTTTCTTTTCCTAAGGGATGCTGAATTCCTAATTCGGTATTTTTAAGAGTAGTTCAGACTCGTTTGTTTATTCTTTATTTTGGATTCAGTTCATTGTGTGATTTTGAGACGTTGACTTTTGATCAACATGTTTTTAATTTAAATATCTAGTTACCATTTTTATTTTCTGTGATTGTAAGAATGAGATCATACAACTGTTATATCTGCGTCTTGATATTTAACCGTAAAATACTTTATTCTTTGATAGAACGGGGTGTTCTTCGGATGATTCATACCAAAATCTTAGATAGAGTATGCCAGGTTTAGATTCGAGTTTATCTTCTTCAAAATTCTCACCGGTCTTATAGTCGCGATATGATTGAATTGAATCAATTAAAGATAAACTAGAGTTTCAATAAAACTAGAACTACTAGCTAGAGAGGATTCTAACCCTTAGAAATTTCTTTCTCACTTAAACTCTTAATTTAGATTTCTTAGTTATTTAGTTTAAATAGAATTAACATGCAAATCAAACTCTTTTCCTTAAAAGAAAATCATTAATAACATATTTTAATAGGTAAGTCATAATCGCATTAAATTTCTGTGAGCGATATCTGGACTTTAGTTACTATTCTACGAGTTAGTTGTTAAATAAAAGAATTAAATAAATAATTTTAGTACAAGACGACACGAACCAAAGATCAAGTGTAAGTGAATTGAGAATCCAAAATAGGATCATATTGTTGCATTTTTTTCCATGATGCATAGTCGTTTGGTTTAGTAGTGGTAGGCGGCGCTCTGATAGTCCTATCTATGAAACCCAACTTGAATTTAGCGTTCAAAGTGATGGTCATGGCTTCAAAACAATTGTCTCCATTGAGAGGCTTCAAAACAAGCACCATTCGGGGATGGTCGGAAAGGTGGAGAAAATATAGATTGACGGCATCGATTTGCCTCCATTTGAAGATTCCTTGTTTGCCATGATGATGGAAAACGGTGATAAAAGAGGCAAAAAATAAAAGAGGGCAGAGGGTTAGGGTATCGTTCCCTACTCTAATACCATGTAAAATAAGGGAGAGAATATTTTGCCTTTGAATTATTTTATTGAATCAGAAGATGTAATTTTATACAAGAGATTTCTTACAATCGTGCTAATCATACAAGAGATTTCCTACAATCGTGCTAATCTATTCTAGGTAATTCAAGTATAATAGGAATCTAAAAATTTCAGCAAATATAATATATGTATTTATTTTATATATAATCTATGAATATTGGGATATCATTGACTTTCTCATAAGGAATAACAATTTAGATAAGTATTTTAAAACTACTATCAAGATAATTAGATAAAAGTAAGTGAGTTGAATAAAAGATTTAGAAGAATTGACATGAAACATATATGCTTATAAATGTATATATGCATGTAACATCACAAGTTTTAAATTGATTAAAAATAAATTAAATTGACTATATAAGTTAAAAATAAATTAGTATTATTGTGTTTACTAAAAGAAAATATAGTCATATTGAAGTTATAGTTAATCTTAAAAGTTTGTAAGTAAAATAAACTAACAAATAAATGATAGAGATAAGATAACCGAAGTAAATTGATCTGGGAGAATTATTGGGATAATAAAATTATAGTAAAAGTAGGATAATAGTTGGTTATACTTGTATATATATACCCTATGTATACTTTGAAAAGAAATAAACTTTGTTCCAAATTGAGAGAGAGTGAGAGAGAGAGAGAGTTAAAAAAAAAGAAAAAGAAAAAGAAAGAAAAAGAAAAAGGAAGGAACCAAATTGTGAAGCTACTCCAATTTAGAAAAAAGTTGCTAGCATGAGTTAAGGTTGATATTTTACCTAGTATTATGCGACTCGTATTTCTGTTTTTTTGGGTAGTTAATTGGGAAAGGGGGATTTAAGGGTTCGAACCTTGGGTGGAAAGGGGGATTCAAAGGTTCGAACCTTGGGTGGAAATGGGGCATTGGTAGTTCCTGGCCATTGGAGCTGGCCAACATTTTATGCGACTTGTATTAGTTCGGTTCATTCTAGTTGTCTTTTGTTTAATCGGGTAACTTTTCAATATTAACAATAATTTATTTTTAATTTTCAAAACATAAAATTTGATTTTGGGGTTATTTTAATTAAATGCTTATCTTAAAGTAAATATAAATTTAGTGGTAAAACGGTTAAGATTAAATAATTATTTGATAAACTCAATGGTAAATTTTGACTCAATTATCATAATATTTTAATATATTATTCTTTGAACCTAAATTGTGGTATTTGACGGTCTTATTTGACTAAATGTTAAATATTAAACAAAATTAAAAATTACCACAAACGAAAGATAAAAGTAATTTAAAAAAAATTTACGTGTATAAAGACCTATCGAGTGGGGGTTCTAAGTAGAACTTAGATAATTTTAGTTGGATTAATGCCAATTATTAATAATGATCTTTTATGTTTGGGCACTTAAAGGTGACGGTTGATTCATATATTTTTTGGATTATAGGTTAGTGGTTTTGCATGCTATATATTTTTATTGAGAATGCCCATTCTCCAAAAGTTATTTGAGGAAAATAAATATGATATGTACTTTTCTAAAATATGTGTTTTATAACTGATTGGAGTATTTTACATATTTTATAATATTTTTGAAATCTCGTGGTGATATGTTATAGATAAATACTTAAAGTTAAATACCATGGGCAAATACACAAAGTTAATATTTAATGTTAAAATACGTAAGATTAAATATGCATGAATAAATACTAATGAATATATACAAAAGATTAAATACGCATGATTAAAAGTTCATGAGATATGACCATAATTGAAAAAAATGTAAATTTAACGATAAATTATGTTTTTTGACATATGAGATTTTTTTATATGCTATTGAAATATGGTTTGAAAAGTTGTGTTAAATTTTTTTAGCAAATATCTTGTGCTACTCTTTATTTTGGAAAACAAGGTTCTTGTTCTCAATTTATTTTATTCTTGATGTAAAACTTTATATTAATATATGTATTTTATCATTCACTAGACTGTAAGCTCATACCATCCATTAACAAGATTTCAAGTGCGTACGTTGAAGACCACATGGCTTTGGTGTTGCCAAGAACGTCTTCTCGTATAATCTCTATTAGATTTTTGAATCGGTTTAATTTTTGTTTAAATAACTAGCGGGTTGTCAATTTGTCATGTTAGAACTTTAGAATATCACTATACTTTTGGATAATTATATTTCGTGTTTGAAAGTTTAAAACTAATTCATTTGGGATTTTTTTCTCATGTCAGTCCTGTGTTGTTTGTATTATTTTTTGTGGGCACACGTGTTTCACATATGATGATAGTATTATTTTTTGTGAGCATACATGTTTCACAAATGATGATTTATAATTCATGACTGGTTATGTTCCAACTTAGGGTGTGACTTATGTGTTATAATGATAACACATTTCCTAAACATTAAATATAGACAAATTAATCATTCCGTAACTAATTTTTAAAAAATTAAGACTAAATTTTTTTTTTTTTAAAAAAAACTGAAATATAACTAATTCTCTTACAACTATAATTTTTGCCTCTGCCCATTCTCTGTCTGGTCAAATGAACACATTTATTAGGTTTCCACCAAACCCTAAAAATCTCTCTTTCCTTTCTCTCACTGTCTCGATCTCTCTCTATCCATTGGAAGATAGGGAGTACTGTGCTACAAGTTCGTTCTGAAACAAGGCTTCTTTCCTACGAGGCTATACCATATTGAGACGTCAATGTTTTCCAAAGTTCTTTCTTCATAATTAGATTCTAATTCTTCATTCCACAGCTAAAAATTCCCATTACATTTAACATAATCAATCACCGATCATTATTTTTTACGGGTTAAAAACAATGTTTTTTTTATTTTTCTGAATAAAGCATATTATTACTAGTAAAAAACAGTGATCGATAGTTACTTCGGTTGAATTAATATAACTATGAGACATTGTTGAATTAATATATACAAAAGTCTACATGCGCAGAATTAATAAATCACATAATCAACCATCGATCACTTTTTCTTAATGGAACTAAGAACATCGTTATTTTTATTTTTCTGAACAAAGAATGTTCTTACTAATAAAAAATAGTGATCGGCAATTAAATATTCTATGATTTAACTCTGTCTACGTGGTTGAACTATTTATATTTATATTTAAATATGTTTTGAATTTATGAGGAAATGCCAATTAAAGCATATTTTTTGAACTCACCAAGTATGATCGAGACCTTCATTCAGTAAAATTAATAAGGCACGTTTGGGTAGTTGATATTTTGATATATTTAGCTTTAAAACAAGCCTGTTCACCAGGATATGGGGTCTTTTCTCATTGAACACTGTTTCCTCATTGGGGATGGAAATCTTGTTGAGCAAAGAATGAAGATATTGAAGAAGCCTTAAAACATGTAAGCATAGGGTGGGAGTTTCGAAAATATTTAATATTAGCTTCCGTTTGGTCTAAAAATATTAATGGTTGTTTTTTTTTTCTTTTCTATTAATTTATTTTAAAGAATTTTGATTAAGATTTTTCATTTTTTTGATTCTTGGTGACGAGAGAAATTTTAAAAAAGATAAAAAAATATATTAAAAAAGTTAGACCAAACACACACTAGATGTCCCCACGTGGAATAGTAACTTATTTGCTAATTTTATTTTATTTATTTTCATCTCTAATGAGATTTTTTATCATTTGATTAAACTATTAAATTAAATTTTTGGAGTCCTTCCGTTAAGACAGCAGAAAAAAGTATTTTTTTTATCAAAATATGATAAAAAATAGAACAATAAAAAAAGCCAAAATAAGTCAAAAAACCAGGCTATATATTGCTTATTTTTATTTTTAGCAAATTTTTGTATCTTGTGACAAAAAAATATATTATATTTTTAAAAGATAAAATATTTAGAAAGAAATTAAAAACACATTTGATCCTAAGATGAAAAATGTCAAAAAAAAAAAAACAAAAAAGGATACAAATAAGTAAAAATCACACAAATTAGATAGATATTTCATTAACAATTTTCGGACTATACCAAATCAGGAATCTCAGTAACACAAGTGGATCATTATTTGTCTTTCACAAGCCAATAAAAATAAACTAATACTATCCCAAAATATTTGTAATTTTGTCATTCAATGAAAACACATTGTTAAATGCTACTCCTACATTACTAAGGCTCTGTTTGGGATAGTTGTTTTAAGGTTTTTTTATATGGTTTTTATTTTTTTTGTAAAATTTTTTTACGTTAATTCAAACGAAGATATATTTTAGATTCCTCTAGTTACGAGAAACAAGAAAAGTAAAAAAAAAAACATTAATCAAAAAATAAAAAAAAGTTCATATAAGATGAAAAAGTCTTAAAAAAGTCCACTTCAAGGATTTTTAAGATTTTTTTTTTATATTTTTAATGAACTTTTTTCAACTCTAATCAAAAGGCCTATACTTTTAGATTCGAGAAAATAAAAAATCTTAATCAAAACAATAAAAATTTTTAAAAAAAAACAAAAAAAAATCTAAAAAAATTACAAAAAAAAAAAAACTATCCCAAACATAGCCTAAATAATTACTCAGCAACAGAAGCTGCAAAGAAATGGATGGGTGCAAGCAATAAATTATTATGAAAGTATTGGGAGGGGAACAGGTGGTTGCACCCTCATCACACCCATTCTTGCCTGCACCCTTACATATGTTAGAAAAAATTGCACTTATTGATGTTAAGAAAAAAAAGTGGGTAACGTGGATTTTTTTTTATTTTATTTGTCCTTGTATTTAAGGAAATTAATATTTTAAAAATTACAAAAAAAATTGAAATTTTTTATGAGAGTCTCATATCTAAAAATTATAAAGAATCATTGTTATATATTCTTTTTCAAATGCATGTCCTATTATATTTTTATCTATTTAATATGCCCCTAATTCTATTGAAATAGTTTACATTAATTCTTTAATTTTTCACCATGTTTGGTTATTTTTTAAGTAAATAGAAATAATTGTTACTCTTTTATAAGTAGATAACTATAACCATTGAGAAATTTCTCCCTTTAAATTAAGAAATTTAATTTTAAAATTAAGAAATTTCTCGGTTTTGAAAATAAGAAATCAGTTATAAAATTAATAAATTCACATCGAGAATTTTTTCAGTTTTAAAAATAAAAAAATAATTTTAAAATTAAGAAATTCAAATTAAGAAATTAGTTTTGAACATAAAAAATTAGTTTTAAAATTGAGAAAAATAAAATATAGAGAAATTTCTTATTTTTTCAAAGTGAGAAATTTCTCTGTTTCAAAAAACATAAGAAGTTTATCAAACTTTTAAGTTTTATTATTATTTTTTTATAATTTTAGATTCAATATAGATCTCATTTGATAGGTTTTGATGAACATGTTTCAAAAATATTAATTTTTATTAAACATAAATCTATATATTATTATTAAATTTAAAATTTACAAGCAAAAATTTTAGGAAATAGGACTATATCCATAAATGAGGCCAAATCTGTCATAATCAATATTTAAATTTAAAAATAGAACTCTATCTTTAAAAATCTAATACTTCTATAAATTCTTTAAATAGAACCAATAATTAATTAACCCAAATAAGTATTCTCTTTTAACAATAATATATATATATATATATATATATATATAATGGCACCAAGAAAACATTCATTTGTGGAGAAAAAACTATCATCAATGCACAGGACAAGAGACCAGAGAGCTCTACTCCCACACCCCAACACAGAATCTTTAGAACTATTCAAAACTACTGGCTGAAGAAATGGTGCCAGCTCTCCAACCATTTATTGGGATTTTTAAAGGCATTAATTGAAAAAAATATATATAAATTAAAAAACTCATTCCAAGGAAGTTTCTATAGCTTGTTTATAGATCTCACCTTGAGAACATAGACATTTGTTTTGTAAACACTAAACAGGTGACAATGACACAAACATCTATATATATATATATATATATATATATATATTAACAAATATGTATGAACTTAGATAATCATAATCTATTGAAAGATGCGCAATTAATGCATGGATATATATCAAGTTCTTTATGTTTGGGATAAATTCTTAGTTTATGTTTTTTTACTTTTTTGATTTGTCATAATAAAATGAATTTTAAAATAAAATTCAAATAAATTTTAAAAAAATTACCCAACAAAAAAAAAATCATACAAAAACTTTAAAATGACATTTTTCGCCTTATCTACACTTTTGTAATATTTTGCCAAAATTTTTTATTTTTTTAATTTCTCATGACGAGAAAATTTTAAAAGTATCATCCAAGGTTGGCCATGAGCATAGGCTGACAAGGCGGCTGTTTAGGACTCCCGAGTTTTGTTTAAAAAATAGAACCTCAACCTAGATAAAATTTTTATACTAAGTTTAAAAATATTTTTTAAAACTTAATTAACCTCAATCAAATAAAAAGCCCATAATTATTTTGACTTTAAATTTATCAAAATCTATTTAAGTTAGTCCTTTAAATACCGAACTCAAAATAAAATAAGTTTATTAGTAGATAACCCAAATTAGAATTAGTCTTTCAAAAAAATTATTGAGAAAAATAAAAAACTTGGTAAATGTGCTAAATTACTTAAAAATATTAGATTGTTTTTTTTTCCAAATTTATGAATTATTTGTAGAATATTATTGAATGAAATGTGAGGAGAAAAAATCTTAAGTGATATGTTATAAAATTATTTTATTTTTTTATATTTATAACTTCAAATTATTTAGTTATTTAAAAAAATCTATGACTTGTAATCTTTTTCTACTCTTCAAATATGAAATAATTATTTGGTTATAAAAAAGTCAAAAAACCTTCTCTTTTTTTTTTTTTGACCAAATAATAATTTTAAAGCAAACTAACCTCAAACACATAGGATATTAAGTACCCAAAAATTATAAGCTATCGTCCAATTTTTGCATTTTTTTTATAAGAAATCAAATAAAAAAACTAAAAGACACAACAATAACATCTTAATAAAAATCTTATTAAATTTATATAAAAAAAATTTTAAAATTAATTTAAATTTTCAAAAATCTATCCATAAAAATTTACGAGGGTCACATTTTAAAAATTTTCATAAATAACTAAAAACTCATACTGGCCCTGGTATCATCATTATTGAAACTAACGTTAAAAAAAAATTTATTAAAAACAAAAAATCTATACAAAAATCGCTATCCCCAGATTAGGTGCCCCTCTAATCGTTCGCCATGTCACTGTCACCACCTATTGAAAACGACAATGGACTTCATGCCCATTATGGTATCAAAACTAGAACAGCACTAAATTTTCTATTTAAAAGTACTTTTGTACTTTTATACTTTTATTTTAATGTATTAATAGTTACGTGAGGTTAATTTTTGCTATATTATTGGTTAGAGAGCACTATCTAGGCAATATTATATGGTGTTACTTATTCTTCCTTGTTTGGTATGCTGTACAGGGGTGATTCATAAATTCAATTTGTTTGATGGGTTGAACCCAGTCTGAATAAATCCGCTAATGGAATAGGAACTGCAAGGATGAACAAATGTGAGCTGACCGATCGTTATTCGCCGAAAGCCACTCTGATAGCAAAGTTAAAACTGTTTTTAGTGAGAAAAAATAATAAAGAATAATTTGACACGATTTTTGCTAGTAAAAATGGATTTGTCCATACTTTTAGGTTTGGGAGAGTTCTCCTTTTGTAGGAGAGATGAACACAACTCTTTTCATGTTCTTTATGATGATTCTTGCTTGACACGTCTCCCTGCAAAATAACTTTGCTACCGTTGGCTGCCTTAGCGGCGATAGCAGACCAAATTCAGTCACATTATTATAAATGCTCGCACCTTGGCCCATACTTTGGGACGAGCTCCTTGCATAAATGTTGTCTCCTCGATAATATCACACTTGATGGTGAAAATCCCACAATCCAATCACATTAAATAATGTATGACATCGATTATATCGCATTTAATATTGTACGATCTAGTTCACATTGTATTAAATGTGATCTCTGGGTTTGAACCCACATATCCCACTAGGCATGGTCAGTTCGGCCCTAAGGCCGCCCTCGGTGTGCCGGTTCATCACCACCTTTTTGGGCCCTTGCCTTGGGCCCTATTGGGGCCCACTAGGTCAGCATGAATTAGACCCGCACCCCTTCATTTGCCCCTAAGCTCTCCTCTTGCTCGGTATAGAGGGGAGCTGACTCGCTCTATCGCCCTTACTTCGGCCCTCTTTCCTACCCCATTTATTATGTTGCTAGTTTTTTAAATGCCGCCTCCATCTTACCACTTATCGAAGCGAGATTGGTTCATACAAGAGCACCTCGCGTTTTCTCGATGTCGGGCAAGCATCCTTTCATCTGCCGAGGTGACTATTGGTGCCTGGATTTTGGAGAATCCCATCACCTATAAGAGGGGTGCCTCAGCCCCTCATTTTCTTTCTTCTGAAATTCTTGAACCCTCTCAAATTTCTCTACACCCCTAAGCATTTTTGATATCCTTCTATCTTGCCACCATCGGCGACCGCCATTGTTACTGCGAAACGCTCCCGACGAGCCCTGTTGCCACCATGAGCCATAATCTACGTCGTTCGTCGTCGTCGGTTTCGTCCAGCCTTTGTAAGTTTCATTTATTTCTTTTTACATTCTTCTTTTTCTTCTCTTTCTTCTCTTTCTAGGTATTCAAGTAGTTCATTTTTTGGGTTTTGGGAGTCTTGATCCCTTTTCTCGTTCTTATCCCTTCTAGCCGTCCTTCTCTCTGTTACCGCATCTTCTCTTAATCTTGGGGTTGGAAATATTCCCATTCTTTCTCCTGGGTTTGTATAAGACCCTGACCCGTTTTCTTTTTTCGGCGTTTTCGGACACGTGCTACATGTTTTCTTCCGAGCATGTTTTTACTGTTTTTGATGCATGATCGGGCTTAGATATGAATGCGGGGTAGGTTCCCGAGGCCGTGGGCCGTTGTGGCGCGAATCTCAAAAATTTTCAAAAAAAGATATTTTTGAGACTTATAAATATCTGGAGTTAGATATTTTCAAAAGATATTTTTCAAAACTTTTCTAGTAAGTTTTTCGTTTTCTCTCTGCCTTCTCTCGAAGTTTTCGGGGGCCCGGGGCTGGATTTTTAGCAATCCAACAGCGGATCCGTGGTTTTGGCGTCGTGGGCTGCAACCACCCGGTCAGATGTCAATTCCGGCCAAGCTCGATTTTGCACGTGAATCGAGACGTCATGTTTTTAACTTACCGAGGTAGGATTTCAGACCTGTATGTTTTATAAAGATGCTATGAGTAATCGGGTGCCTTTTTACCGGTTAGATCGTTGTAGATCTAAGTTTGAATCAAGTTAGGTTTTTGGGTTAAAAACCTTGTTTCGGCGATTTCTGTGGATGGAATCTGGTGTCGGGGGTTTCTTTTGAGGTCTTGGTGTCAGGCTTAGGCATGTGGGTGTTCACGGATGTTGATTTGGAGTTTGAAAGCTTCGATTCAGGGGTTTGGAGGTTGAACCCGTCGCTCGGAATATGTTTCTGGGTGAGTTCAGTCGACCGACCCTATGGGTTCGGTCGACTGGATCTTGGTTTTGGGGTTCGGTCGACCGAACCTATGGGTTCAGTCGACTGAATTGTGTGTGAGGCATTTTGGTGGTTTCCAGTGTGTTGTTCAGTCGACTGGGGGTTGGGTCCAGTCGACTGAAGTGCTGAGGTGTGTGTTGGTGGTTCGATGGTTGGGTTTTGGTTTTCGATTGGTGTCCTATGGTATTCAATTGATTAATTTATGGGAATTACTTGATTTAAATACATGTGGATTCCTTTTGGGGTTCGGTCGGTTGTGTCGTGGTTTCGGGGGTTGTGTGGTAACCTCGTGTGTTCGTGTTGAGGCCATCCTCGGGAATGATGAATTGTTGAGATGTGGGTGATTGTTATGTGTTGAGTGTTTGGGCCCGTGGTTCCCTTCGAGAAAGAGTCTTGGGTTATGAATCGTGAGGTAAGGTTTTGGGTTTTTAGTTGGCCTTCGGGTTAGGCTTGGTGGCTATATATGGCTATGTGCTTTTACAATGGGTTTATGCATGTTATAACTGTAATTTATTCATGCATGGATTATGTAATGTGATTTACATGGCTTTCGATGGCGTTATGTGTAATATGGTATATGCTTTAAGGCCTTGAGTTTGATAGGCATATGGATGTGAAATTTGAGAAACGAATGCATGTAATGCATGTTGCATGGGTGTAGGTTTATGTGAGTCGCGTGTGTAGCATACGGCATAGTTTGTGATATGTAGTGATAGTACGTGATTTTACACATTTAATTCGTTATTAGGTTATGCATATGTGTATGGAATGAGATAGATGGTTATGTTAGCTCTGGCTAACGATGATTACGTTAAGGTTACGACTCGTCGGTTAAAGTCCGAGAAGATTACGACAAGATTACGACCCTTCGGTTAGAGCCCGTAAAGAAGCGTTTGATAGGGCTACGGTCCCTCGGTGCAAGTCCGTAAAGAGGTATTCGTTAGGGCTACGGT